>NDGN011353057.1:0-11743 GCA_002564285.1 Tympanoctomys barrerae | reverse complement strand
CTTCTTCTTCTTCTTCTTCTTCTTCTTCTTCTTCTTCTTCTTTCTTCTTCTTCTTCTTCATCTCTCTCTGTCTCTCTGTGTCTGTCTGTCTGTCTCCCCCCCACCCCATTGAGTACAGAATCTAGGACTTTAGGACTTTCAGCTCCACTGCAGTCCTTTTTTTTTTTTTTTTGTTTCAAGATAGTGTCTAATTAAGTTGCTGAATTGCCTAGGCTGACCTCGAACTTGTGATTCTTTTGCATCAGCCTCCCAGAGTGCTGGGATTATAGTGTGTCCCTTGCCTGGCTCTAGCTTTTGAGTGTTTCCATTATCTAAGAACAGAACAGTTTTTCAGGACCAGCATGTTATAAGCACAGACAAGCTTGGACCTCAGAGGGCAATGGGGCAGCATTTATGTTGGAAAGGCTGGTTTCCACTGTGCCCTATTCAGAGAGAGGGCAGGTAGAGGGCAGTTCCGAGGACCTCACCTGGGGTTCTTGTATTCCCGTCCAGTTCCACCTGGTTGTGAGTGCCTGTTGAGTCAGAGCTTGGGAGAATGTGAGGTGAGGCAGTTTCTGTTGGTGACTTCTTTGTGAGCTCCTCAGAACTCATTGGGGTGCTGTGCGGGCTAGCTGGCTAGGACTCCAGTTTCTTGTGGCCCCAGCAAACTCCTTCATGATGGTAGAAAAGGAGAGTCTAGAATCTGATGAATCAGGGTTTGATGATTCCAAGCCACTTAATCACTGTGTGACTTAACTTTCCTGCCTTCGGGTGTCCCCATCTGTAAAGTGGAAATACAGTTTTTATCTGACGAATATCACATGAGATCATGGATATAAAGCACTCGTTGGCACATACAAAGCACTAATCACTAGTGAGTACTGTTCGCACTATTATAATTTTATTAGTAAGTGCTATTATCAATTCTAGTAGTTGTATAGTTTGAATATGCTTAAAGAATGTTAAGCTTAAAGTGGTGGCAAATATACATGCTGCCACTTGATGAAACTAGAGAATTGATGCTAGTGATCAAGTCTGACACTAAAGAGTATACATCACATGATTCCATTAATGGGAAATATCCAGACTAGGCAATTCACTGCAACAGACAGAGGGTTAGCAGTGATGGTGAACCTTTTAGAGACAGAGTGCCAGTTATACCTGAGTAGTGAGGTATTTATTTGGAAAAAACAAGTCAGGGGCTGGAGAGACAGCTCAGCGGTCTAAGTACCTGCTTGGAAAGTGCAAGGACCTAGGTTCGATCCACAGTACCACATGCCATGCTGGTCCCGCCCCACAGGAGATCACTATAGTCTTAGCTGCATAGTGAGACCCTGTACCAAAAAAATAAATTAATTAAATTTTTTAAGAAGTCAGACACTTGGCTTGCATAATCTAGGGCTCTTTGTACCCACTACGGCACACCTGTTACAGACTCCCCACCACTGGGTTAGAGGTTTCCAGGGATGAGGGGAGAGGGGACGGGGCATGACTGCTTCATGGGAAAAGGGTCTCCTTTAGGGGTGACGAAAATTTCTGGGACAAGACAGGCGTGATAGTTGCACAGCATTGCTGGTGTCCTAAGTGGTCTGAATCAAACACTTCACGTGGTTTAAATGGTAAATTGCAGACTCTGTATTTTGCCACAATTTAAACCAATTTTGTAATGAAAACTCTCTTCATCCATATGTTCCTTCGGTTCTGTCTTTTCCTGTGAGATCACATGTCTCCCCGGACACTCAGGCAGGCAGGATCATTTTCCATAGTCACTTGCCCGAAAGGATAACGCATCAAAATCAAAACCTTTCCAATTTTAAATAGTGTGTTACAATTTGCCCATATTACACCATCCTGTGGGAGGGAGAAAATGTACAGTCCCCAATGCACAGGTGAGAAACTTAAGGTCAGGGAGGTAGGGTCAGTTGCGTGTGTGACATGTGTCATTTTATGGTGTTGACATCACTTGCTGAGGTCACAGAGCTAGTGGGTGTCAGAGGCTAAATTCAAAGCCTTGTCTCTGGCTCCCCATCAATGCTTTTAACTTTTTGTCCTTTCACATAACACAGATCTCTTGATAACATGTTGTATATTGAACAAATTGCCTCTTTTTATATGATTTGCATGGAAATGATAGTTTATTCCTGGCTGACTCATGGAGCAGGCAGATTGTGGCTGTTGGATATGTTGTGTTTGGCCTGTTGACTTGCTTTATTTAGCTGGAAATTACTGCCTTTCCTAGAGGCCATTAGCACATCAAAATGGTGTTTGTTGAGCCAGGAAAAGTGATACATTATGCTTGCATTTATTCTTTGGTCCCCAAAGACTAATTGTTGCCTTGTGTTTTTAAACACCCTTTCAAGTGCTAAGAGTCTCTAATGAGTTAAATTAACAAACCACTAGGGTTAAGAATGGTGATGCTGACATGGACACTATTAGTGATGCTGGCCACCAGGAAGAGCCCGGTGTCCCCAGCTGGAAACCCCTTTCCTAATGCTGTTGGACATGTGACAGAGAACGTCCTCTGCATTGTCCTGCAGTGTCTGCATCGACCCTCTCGCATGGGCACTGCCACTCTCCAGATGAGGATACCTGCTCCGCAGATGGCCTTGCCTGCTTGGATTGGGCTGGGCCGGGCTGCGCACACTTACTGAATTTCTAGTCCACCTGCCCAGGACCCAGTGCACGGCTTAAAGGCGATCTCCTATGATGTTACTTAGAGTTCTGCCTTGGCTGCTGGGAACCATCCCACCCTGCAAGCCAGTGACTCCACACCATTATAAATACCCTCGGAAGGTGTTAAAAAACATTTCAGGCTGCCCCTAAAATCTGCCGAGCTACTCAGCTGCTTTCTCTGAGTGGCTGGAAACCCATCTGCCAAAATACATAAAAAAGCTTCTGGAGACATCCTTTAGTGGAATCTTTTCCCAAGAGATTGGAATACCAAGTGTTTCAGGCTGATGTTATTAATCTCAGTGATCACCAGTGTGTTAACCTACTTGGTACTGGAGGTTTAGCACTTCCTGTGTGTTCATGATTAGTTTTCTGTCTTGGAGAAGATACTGAAGCTCACAACAGTTGGATAGCTCTGCTGAGGTCAAAGTGGTCACTACTCACACAACCTCCTGCAGCACTTGGCCTGGGGCACCCCATGTTCTAGCTTTTCTGCCTCTGTCTCCCTGGTCCTCCTCCTCACACCGCATTATTCTAGGACCACAGCCAACCTAAAATAGTCAACAAGAATGAGCCAGAAGGAGATTTTAGCACATAGCCTTGGCCAAAACAACTAAAAACAATTCATGTATTTTAGGACACTGGTGGGAGGGGTCAGGCATCTCACTCAGAATCAAAGGCTTTCACTCCGTAGGGGAAGGGAGGATGTTTATGTTGAATTTAGCAAAGCACATTGGCCCTATCTGAAGTTTTCCAGCCAAAGCCTTACCTGCCCAAATTTAGCCTCAACCTCACTTCTCCTCTGTTCTGAACAGTACACTGCTAATGGGGGCTCCTTGGTGCTCGGGGAATTTGGCTTCTTTTTAATATGTAATAATCACCATTACCTCTCAATTACTTAACAAATAGAGAAGCACAGGGCCATGTTATTTCCAAAGAGCCCCCCCGGGAGTAGGTCTGGTGATCTCCAAATGTTACCCCAAATTATCCAGGAGAGGGCAGGCGATCAGATCTTTTAATACGTACCCAGGGGAAGTGCATGTGTTATGTTCTAATAACTCAGACAGCGGTGTAACTATTCCTGGCCCTCTCATTTTAAGCTCAGACCTGGAAAACACCCTGCTCCTTCTTTTCCTATTGAGAGGCAGTTAGACAAACGAGACAAGGATCCAGTGAGGTCCTTGCCAATCCTAGCAGTTGGGATGGACAGATTACCACCCACTCAAACTCAACAGGCCCCCTCCTCTCAGAATTGAAATACTCCATTCACAAAGACAGAGGGAAAGCGAGAAAAACAAATCAGTAAGTGAAGTCATGATAAAAAAGAAGTTAAACTGTCTGGTATGATGCAAACAAACAAAAAAACCACAACAGGATTGTAAGACATCTTCCTCCCCCCTTTGGCAATGCTGGGGCTACAGTCTGCTTTCCTTGGTTAGTAAGTATTGTCAGAATTGTATGAAAGAGATGCTTTAGGAAGGTTAACCAGCCCATTGTCCCTGGAGATCTCAAGGCAACTTTTCGGGCTTTGAAGTCTGCACCGTTTCCTGTGAGAAAGCAGGAACAAAAACAACAAGCAAAAAGCAAACTAAAAAAAATCCCTCCTAGTTTTATTTCCAAGATTTGATTCCGATTTAATGCAGACTTGCCATCTTGAAAGAAGCCTTAATTTTCCTGGTGGCACGAAAATTAAAACTAAATTTGAGGTTAGCTTAAAAACCCTCTACTTATAATGAGGATTAAAGGTTAGGGATCTGTCTGCCCCTGAAATGTTCAGCTTCATTTCGATGGGCATCTTGAGGGCCCAGGGTGGACGGCACGCTTTTCATCTTGAGGAGAGTGGTGACTTCAGGTATTCTGCTCGCTGGCTCTGTGTAGGCCTTTCCACAGAGTGAAAGGCCCTGTGTTTGTTGCAGAATCAAGGGCTAAAGAAGTAAAGGAGAGAAGGGATTACCCTTTGAGAACTCCGATTCCCTCTAAACCAAAGGTAAGCTCTTTATAGCTATTGATCAGGAAATAAACCCTTCTTTATTTTTACACAGATACAAGGAAACCTTTCTCCTGGTGCTATTCGCCAAGTCTTCCTGCAAACACAGTTTCTACTGGCCTCACATTTCTGCTCCTAGAACTGACAATTATGGAGTTTTCATAACTGCTGCTTCTCCCACCCTTCCCAATCAAAATGGAAAGTGCGAGAATCCTGGTGTGAATTAAACTTTTTCATATTCCCTCCAAAAGTTCCGAATAATTTACATTGCCAACTCCCCAAGTAAGAAAAACTGGGTAATCAAGATATCGTGGTCTCTAGTATTCCACATTTAATATCTAAGACTGAATTTTAAAAATTTATTTCAGATGTTTTTCTATTATGACATTGGAGATTACAGCTATAACTGGTTTTTGAGCACTTTTTTTTAGGGAATAAAATTTTCTTATGGATCCTCTACACCCACAATCTGCTCAGTGGACACTGCAAGGGCAGGTGATAAGTAGCATATGTATGTTTGCGTTGTTTTAGTGGGAAATCTATGTACCATTGGTAATGAATTGAAGGTTAAGTGAAAATTTTCCTTGCCACCACTCTTCTTGTAGCCTGTGAACTGAAAACTGGATTAGCCTTTAATTACCCTCAACGAGCTCTCTCCACCCAAGAAAACATTACCACTCCTACCAGTAGTATTTGCGGATAAAATTTAATGAGCGAAACATCTGTTTGCATATTCGGTATCATTAATATTATGCAGACGGATAGATATTCACAGTGTGATAGGCATTTGTAGGAATTTCTCGTTTTCTTTCTTCATTTCTGGTCTTTCTTTCTTCACCCTCAGATTCAGCTCTGCTTCTGCTAATTAGAATTAAGGGCTAGCTGCAGCCAACAGCCTCTCACGGAGTGCACAGATGCGGCACAATCTGTGTGCCGGCAAAGCCACGTTTTATTCAACAGGGCGGAAAATACACCCCTGACGCATCTTACAAAATGTACATTATACAGGTCGATGTATGCATGCATGTAAGGGCTTTGGGAAAAAAAAAAACTATGATCAATTAAAACATTTTAAAAAATCCACATGGGTCTATTTTTGGAAACATTTGCTTTTACACAGAAATGTTCTCTGATGATTACAGTAAATGCTTTTTAGGCAGAGTTGAACAGTTTTAGAGTAGGCATCGTCCTGGAGGCCAAGACAGCCGAACCTTTGTTTTCTTGTGGGGCTCAGGGAGGGTTGGCTAGGTCGAGCGATGGCCATTAGTCACCTTTGGGGCTCATTCATGGTGGAGCTGGGCCTGGCTGGGGTCTGAGCCTCCAGTCTCTAAGCTGAGAGTTTTTGTCCTGAACTGTGTTACCTTGCTCTAAGAATTAAGTTTTGAGACATCCATAGCAGCCAGTAAACCCATTTTACACAATTTCCATACAGTTTCCAATGGAAATATTTTAAAGTTTGCTTATGTACATGAGGTCCTAAGATACATACGATGTACTCAATCTTCAGCAACAATTCTCTTATAGTTTGTGTACATGCATTTTAGTTCTTGCATATGTAAACTTTTTATTTTTGCACTGGTCCAAAGATAATGAGAGATTTTGTAAAGATTTTCAGGGCTTTACATTCATGGTGCATTTTCCAATACTCCTTTCCATATGTAAAAAAAGTGCTGCTTCTTTATGCTTTTTTTAAAAATGTGTTTTTAAAAAACAATCTTTCAGCTCCAGCTTAATTTCACTCTCTTCTGATCATAGACCTTAGCCAGACACCATCCCCTTTCGGCGCTTGAGGTTCTCAACATAGACCATGGAAATTATTTTACACAGCTTCTCCTGATGACTGTATTGTCTCATCAGAATGAAGACAATTCTTGGCTTTCATTAGGGAGTCTATCCTCATTAATGCGAACTAAATGGTGGTAGTGGTGAAGGGGCAGCCAGATTAACTAGGGAATACTTTGAACCATTGAAATGTTTTATGGGAATGTACTATTCTTACTTCCATGGATGTTCTGTAATTAACGCTGGGCTGGGACTTTAAAGGTCTTTAGGATACATGATTAAATCAATTGGTTTGTGATTTCATATCCATTATTTGCAGGCAAGGATTATGATAAAAGTATTGGAAGCAGTTTGCTCTGTATTTTCCACATCTCCTTATACTCTGTCTCTAATTAACACACTATTCACTTATGCTGTGATATAAAAAACATTTCTAAAACACAGAGGACTAGCTCAGAAAGCATCTGGGTTGTTGTCATTCCAAATACATCAGCTGTTTACTATGTGCTCTACACAGACATGGACATATTAGGACAACTTTATTCCAAAAGATATTTTGAACAAGTGGTCTGAACAGGACCCCTGATCAGGAATCAAGCTTCTACCTGAAGGATCGTCAGCCTGGGCATTAGTTTAGATATCCATCTCCTTGGGCCTGACAAGCAATGCTTTAAAACTAGGTGAGAATGTATCCCTTCCAGTAGTGACTCTACATACTGTGTGTGGAAGCTGCACACAGGAATATTCGATGAATATTGTGACAGCATGACATCTTGACTCCATTAATTATTTCTAGAACCTAAAGGATTATGCTATTTCCAATGATTTCCATACAAAGTTTAGTCTAGGACAAAGTTTTGTGAAGAGAGGAGTCCCTATAACTCATGGTTCCTAGAAGTAACTGATCTACCATGTATATTGCAGGCATCTGGTATGGGTTTCTAATGTCTTTGGAATTGCTTAGGTCTCTGTCTCCTTTCTCTGTCTCTCTGTCTCTGTCTCTGTCTCTCTCTGTGTGTGTGTGTGTGTGTGTGTGTGTGTTGGGACTATTAATAATGTATGGAGACTGCATACAGTAGACAATTAGTACAAACCAGCTTCTGGCTTGTGACTTACATATTCTGTTTATGTTAGAACTCTTGTTATTACCATCTATTAATTTCTCTCCATATTAACTTGCCATGGGGTGAGCTTCCTGTATTTCTGGCTGTGTTCTAGTCTCTAGAATCTATCCTATGGACTCTTTAGCATGCTGGCTTATGGGTCATGAGTGCATCCACTCCCAGACAGGAGGAAACAGGTGTTCTGAGATGCAGAACGTGGGGTCCCTGTGGCAGAGGCCTTGGGGGAAGTGGCAGACACATCTGGTTGCTTGCTGGGGACTGGACTGCTTCAGCTTCTGCTGCAATCGCTTGTTTCCTACTGAGGTCAGAACTCTTGGAAAGTGACTGAGCGGCTGGTTGTGTGGGACACGGGAGTGCATGCCCCTTCCTGTGATGGGCAGGTGGGTTCTCTGGGCATGACCTGGGGCTTCTTCCGTGGCCAGTCAGCTTTGGGCTATACAACACTGCCAACAATCAACTGGGGTGAAGAAAGACAATACTACAACTTTTATTAGTATGTTTTAATCAAGAAGGGAAGAGATAAGATAAGCATTGCTGGTAATAATCATTACATGGCCTGGAGTCAATACATGTAGGAATCAATTGTAACTAGATCCCTTGCCTATTTCTCCATTTTTGGTCTCTAGTTTCTTCTATCTTCCTGTTGTCCTAGACAGTCTGGATATCCCACACAACTTTCAGGCTTCAGATTACGTCATGCTGTGTGCCCCAGGCCCTTGTATCTGCTGGATTTCAACCATGGGTTCTCTTTCCTTGTGCTCAGTAAATTTTTATTTTATTTCTGAATGCAGTTTCCTTCATTTACTGGGCAGTGTGGATCCTCCACAGCCCCACCACCATCTTTATCCTTTAAGCAGCTGGAGAGTAGAACTTGGTCCTTAAACATTTGTGTATAGGGGCCTGCAGAATGAAGAAAAGAAAGAATGAACCAAAAATAGTCTTTGCGGACAACTAGCTGCAGGCTTGTGGCCTGAAACCCACCTGGGTCACCAGGAGGGGTCGCTGTTGGCACTTCCTGTAATGGTGAGGGCCTCTGTTGGTGTTTTTTTGGGCTGTGGGATCTCTCCCAGTGTGGCAAAGCCTAACTTCAACTGTTTCTCTCTCGAATCCCTTTTCTCTCACCTGCTCTAGAAACCAGAGCCTCTGATTTTAATCATGGAAATTGTGCTTTGGGAAACAAAACTGGGCAGCTCGGGTGTGGAGACCAGGGTGGATGGGCCGAGCTGCTCCTGGAGGGGTTGTTGGCGGCACCCACTGCCCCCTGCTTATGCCCAGACAGACCATTTGGTAGCAAGCAGTGGCACATGAAAGAAGCTTCTGGAAATGTTAGTGACCGAGAAACAGCGCCCGACACCCTTGAGAAGTTTTCAAGGCATAAAACTATGTCCCTGCTTCTGAATGAAGGTGGATTTTCCTTTGCAAACCGGAAAGAAAAATTCACTCAACAAGCTGAGATCTTTGTGTGAAGCCCAGTGTTGGAGAAAGGGCGCCCATTCTGTCCTTGGCAAATAATTAGGAAGAAGGAGTTGATACAAATAAAAGAGGTACAGCGTGTCTCAGGCTCATCCTCTAAAACTGCTAATTTTAAACTTTATTTTAACTCAAGGACATTTTTCGACCTTAGTAATAAATTAACATTTCAAAAGTACTTTTACCTGCTGAGACGGCTCGTTCTGCTAATGTGGGTAACACTGTGGACTCGAATAATTAGTGTAAATTGCCTTTGAATAACACAGGGCTGGGAACAACTTTAACTTGCAAAAGCTTAATGCCCCTTGCTGTACAGGATGAAGAGTCCTTAATGGGGCCTGGAAGAACAACTAATACCTACAAATCAAAGGAGAAAAGCCGTTTTTGATGCATTTTGTCTGAGAGTGAGTTTTAAACTAAATTGTTAACACTTCTTACCTGCTGAGGGTCATGGATTAGCCAGGCTGGGAGATTCTTTGAGAATCTTTCACACTGACCAGGGGAGGTAGGGGGTTCTAAATACAAGTGTTTTCTTAACCCTAATCCCTACCTCCCTGACTAGGACAGCGGCGCAATTCCCTCTAATTAGGTGAAGAATTAGGAGGTGGATAAATGTACTCGCGGATGAGGATAAAGTGATTAGCTCACTCCGGACCATGATAGTGATTTCTAGGCGCTACTTAGTTCTCTCCAAGATAATAACTTTTCTCTCTCTCTCTCTCTCTCTCTCTCTCTCTCTCTCTTTTGTCATAAAAATGTACTCAAGCAAACCTCAAACATATATTTATAGGCCATGATAATTATCTTCGGGCAAGTTTAGGGCGGCATATTGACAAACTATTTTTATTCTCCTCTGCATTTGCTTAATTTTCATAAGATTTCCATCTCATGGAGGAACATCTAGAATTTCTCATCTGAATGAAGAACCGTAAGTATTTGTGCAATCGGAACAAAATCTAATAACCTAACCAAAAAACTGTATTCACATTTAAATGATCCTTTCCGTGAAAGGGGCAGGGAACTTGTTGCTTAGAAGCGGAGATAAAACCATTTTGACACGTTTTCTGCATATGAATAGATTCTACTGCGTAGGCTATCTTTTTTTTTAAAGGATGTTGTAGATATTATGGAAGTGTAATTTTAAATTTCAGGTTGATTAAAAAGTCATCAAATAGCTTCACACTTTGATGGCATTAGCAACCTTTGCTCACAGTGAACATCTTAGTGCTACATAGACCTCTACGTTTGTTTCTACACAAGATCCTCAGAGAACACGCTGAGCCTCAGCTACTTCCAGAACCCCGCCCAAGGTTTCTCTGCTTTTGTCCTTCTAGTCACATGTGTACCTGACGTGCTGCCCTTTTGTCTTCCTGGTACATGGCTCCCATGACATAAAGCACATAAGGAAAATAGCCTCAGATGCAGGAGAAAGAAAAGTGACAGCCGTAAAAAAAAACCCATAATATTCTTCCACCTCCTAGCCAAGGTCTTGTGAGGGCCCAAGCATCATTCTCCTGGTTCCCTTTGAAGGTCAGTGAGCTTCAAAAGGCAATAATCTAATTGTGAGTCTCGAGAACACCTCTCTGAGGAGGTAGATGGTCAGAGCAGAAGTAAAGCGGAACCGCAGCTGCATGTGGGTCTCCAGTTCACTCGCAGGTAGGCTCATCCAGCCATGAGCAGACCCTGCCGTGCGGGATCTTCCCTCATGAGGACTATTTAGTTACTCAGGAATGAGTTTTCTTTACATTGGAGGACTTCGTTCTGTTTTGATGTTGTCTTTTTGACACAGGATCTTGCTATACCATTCAGGCTGGGCTTGAGCTCTCTTTGAGCCCAGGCTGGCCTTGAACTCACAATGATCCTCCTGCCTCAGCTTTACAAGTGCAGGAATTACAGGCATGTTTCACCACGCCTAGCTTTAAATCAGAGTGTTTCTTGGCACTCCTACACATATATTAGCTGATTTAAGGCACATCCCCTGCATGATGTCCATTGTACTGTACAAGATAGACCACACTACTGTAGCCAGACGTATGCTTCCTCTTGATCGTATCAGCCTTGTTTCCTAAACCACAACAAGACCTAACATGGTGCTGGTTTGTGGTATAGTTTACACGGATCCAGATTTACCCATCACTGTCGCCGGTGGGGAGGCATTAGGAACTGGGCTAAGAGACAGAACGCTGGCCTACCATCTCTCTCCAGGCTAACTGGCTTATTTCATATCTCAACCTGCTCTTGCTGAGTCCTGTCCTTCCTTACTATTAAAGCTTTTTTTTTTTTTCCGGAACTGGGGATTGAACTCAGGCCCTTGAGCTTGCCAGGGAAGCACTTATTCCACTGAGCTATTGCCCCAGCCCCTAAAGCTTTTTTTCCTTTGTGTTTTTATTTATTTTTGTTTGGTTCGGTAAAAAGAAATCTCACTCTTGTCCTTTTAAGAGAACATGAAGTATATTATACATCGCTTTTGATTGCTTATTTTTACAGACAAGAGAGGAAACAAATATATAATTTAAAATACATATTCTTGAGTGAAAATATGAGAAACAAATTAGACTCCTGAGAGAAAAGAGGCTAATGAGTGCAATGAATCTGAGCACGTCCCCTTGGTTTTTCACTTGGCAAACTCCATGGTGGGATCAGAATTCTCAGGGAAAAGTTGAGCCGGTCTAAGAATTTGGGTTTAGCCTCTTCTTCTTCTTCTTCTTCTTCTTTTTTTTTTTTTTTTTTT
>NDGN011353056.1:0-17947 GCA_002564285.1 Tympanoctomys barrerae | reverse complement strand
TTTGCTAAGCTTGTTCTAAGTAGGTGCTTTAGACCACTGAGCCATCTCACCAGCCCCAAGATTCTATTATTTTTAAAGAACTAATTCCTAAGTTAGGTCCTTAATGATTCCTCCATACATAACTTCTTCCCTGCCCTACCCCAGCCCCTATCTGCACGTCTGACAGGAAACTTGTTGCTTTGCCTCATTCCAACATATTTCTTGCCCCACACCCTCCCAGCACAGGGCTGAATTCTGTATCTGTGCAAACAAGATGCTCAAATGACCACAGAGAGCCTGGCTGACTGAAGGAAGGAATAAGTGACATCCCACAACCAGGCACGGCAAAATGACTCCACCTAAATATTTCAGGTATTTTTACTTTCAAATTCTTGCCTGGATCTTCTTCAAACAACACTAAACCAATCACATTTCAAATCCTATAATGTACTTAGTTATGGGTCTTACCTCGGACCACTTCTTAAAATTTAGAGCAAACTTTAACTTCTAACACTCGCTCTTAGATGACCACCACACAGACTGCCATTCTCACAGCCTTCAAATAAATGTCCCTGACAACATTTTGGCCCAAGCCTGCTGTGAAAATTTAATTCCTCTCTCACAGCCCCACCTCTCAGGAATCAGAAAATAATACTAAGTGAACCAGTAATCTTTATTCAACACAAATAAAGGGGAAAACAATACCCTTGGCTCCTTAAAGCGGCGTATTAGCCACATGGCAGAAAGTATCTCATTGATATTAATGTGCTTACAGCTTATTACACAAAAATTAATTAAAAATTGAATAAGACCAGAGCTCAAAAGTCCGCATGTCTAATTTCCCCACCAAAGCAGCTCACACAATGAACAGCGAAAATTCTAAGAGCATTAGTTTATCACAGTGCAGCATACAACTCCATTTTGGAGCATTCCTTTTCAAAGGAAATGGGGTCTCTTTGTCGCTTTATGTGTCCTCCATTAACATGTCATTTTTTGGGAGACAGGGGGATAGGTCTCAGTGGACTTGGAGCTATTATTCTTTGACTCTTCGCTTCAACCTCTAAAGGAAACATCCAGTTATTTACAAACCGCAAATGGTCCGTCCTGGGCAAGAAGGCTGAAATGGTCACAAGTGTCCCCTGGCTTCAGATATCTCTGCAGACCCCCAAGAGGAACCCCTGCCAGTCAGGCCAAGCTGACTTGTACCTCCGTCACCTCTCCCTGGAGGTCTGGGAAGACTGTGATGCCTGGAGGGTGACGGTGGCAAGTGACGTCCTGTCTCTGGGCCACAGTCTCTGCTCAGCACCCCTGCCTCTGAGGGGCTCAGCAAGCATAGCTGACACCATGCAGAGCTGCGCACAGCACAAAGCAGAGGCCTGATAAGTGCTCGCACCACTTAAGACAGAACCGAAGGTTTAAGTCCAACAGGTCAGCAGCTTTATGCATTTCCCTACAACATAAAATGTTTGCAAACCTCCTGCTGGCCAAGTGGGCTGGACAGGAGACTGCTCAAAGGAAGGGCAATTATTTCCTGATCTCTGTATTCCTAGCACCTCATACAGACTTTGAAAGTCTGTGGAACAAACAAATGAAAGAACGGTAAAGAACGGCCCTGGTTGCTGGATGCCTATCACTAGCGCTCCCCCTGTGGCAGCTCGCTGGCTGTGCCTCAAGCCCAAGGAAAGACACTGGGAAGGTACCAAAGCCCAAAGCGATGCAATACCTCAGGTCCACCACAGCTCAGCAAATAATAGGCAGGCGGTAAGAAATTGTCCATGTTCTGCCTTCTAAAAACTACAAATGAGGGGCCGGGGAGATGGCTCAGTGGAATAAGCGCTTCCGTGGCAAGCGCAAGGGCCTGAGTTCAATCCCTGGTTCCGCAAAAAATAAATAAATAGATACTACAAATGAGTATTTATCATATGCCAGTCACTGAGGTAAATATCCTACTTATATTCTAATTTAAATGCTCTAATCTTGTGCAATAAGTGGAGCTCCAAATGCCAGCAGTGAGGCCCAGATTTTCTCTGCGGTGCCTCTGCAGCCAAGCAGGCCCAGCTGGTCCTCCAAACCAGCCATTGGTGGCCAGTACAGAAAACACTGATGAGGGAGACTCCTCCTCCCTTAGGATGAGCCCAAGAAGGGCCCTATGCATGGTTTCCTGTTGGGATGGGCACAGGGTGGCCTATCCCAGAATCCTGTGCGGCCACCAGGCTCTGCCGGGGTGGGCATCACAAGGCCGCTGCATTGGCCCCCAGCTGCTCTCCCGGGCAATGAGAGGCACCTCTCTGGTGGGCAGCACACGGGCTGGAAGACCCCGTGCACATCTTCCTGCACTGCTCACAAAGGCCTCCTGATGTTACGGGGACTCTCACTACTAGAAGCCGCAGCAGTGCTACAGAGACCGGGGCAAGCCGTGGTGCTGCAGGAAGTTCTTCTCCCAGCAGAGCTGCGTCCCTCGGGGAAGGACTCACAGAACATGATGAGGAAGACTGCAGAAACATTCCTCAAAGCAAAGGACACGGGCTTGGGAGCAAAGGACACGGGCTTGGGAGCAAAGGGTCCTGGGTTCCAGGCCTGGCTCTGCCTCTGCCTCTGTGAGACCCTGTGCGAGTCCCTGTCCCTCTCTAGAGAAGGAGGTTGGCTAACTCTGGGGCTTGGTCCCCTCCTCTTGAGCTCATGGCCACCTGTGGTTCAGATATAAGGGTTTCATTATAAGGAAAGAATCTGCAGATCAGAGAGATTAGGTGACCTATTTAGTGTCACACAGGAAGAAAACAGAGAATCAGAGTGGGATACCAGGTGGGTCTAGCTCGAAATCCCATGCTCTCCCCAAGGCAGGGTCTCTGACCCTTCATTTGGAGGATGGGCTTAGGGGCCAGGAAACAGCGCAGCAGCACAGCACCTACCTGGCGATCACAAGTTCCTGAGTGTGATTTCTGGGACCAAAAAGAAAAGAAACAGGAACAAGAGCTGGCGACCACTGCCTCACCCTCCCATTCGGGGCAAACCTATCTTGTGAGGAAGTCTCTGCCCCGTGATTGCTCGGGGTTCTCAAGCAATGTGAGAACAAGGACCATTACACTTCTGCTCCTTCCAGGCCTGCCACAGCCACTCCACGGCTACCACCATAGTTTCTGCCACATCCTTGTATCGCAGCTACAAATACTTAAGTCAAATTGAAATCAATTCACTTTTGAAACCTTTAACACTGCTGTGAGCAACAAACGCATGACATCACGGGTTTAATGCACAGATCATATTCTTTCTGAATATGTAACAAGGTAGAGCGGTACCTCTACCCACAAACTTAATTTGTTCTACGGTTTGGAAAGCATGGTCCTGCCTATGTTGGGGCAGAAAAGCTGGCTGCAATCACGTTTCTGACCTGATGAGACTTTGTAAAGAAACAAACCAATTTGCCCAATGCTTCTTCTGTTTGCAAACCAAACTGTTTGCAAGCTGAAGCATTTGTGAACCCACGCCCCACTGTATGCGGAGGTAGCTAGTGGTTATGAATTTCACCCAAGGGACACCAGCAGCATCCCAAGCAGAGGCCTTCGAACCTGGCTGGGGGAGAGCTCTGCCCCTCCCTCTGCATGGAAGCGTGTGTGCGCCTTGGGTCCACGTCATCTCCACGTGCTGTGGGCTCTGGCCCCCCATGAGGAACATGGGGATGGCTGGAGGTAGTGTGCATGGGCCTCTGACTGCAGCAGCTGAGAGCCCAGGGAAGATGCCTCCCAGAGAGCTGTGACAGAGCAGGCTGGTATGCCCCGAAAGGAGACTCTCACAGGCATGAGGAGGCAGACGGCAAGAGAAGAGGAGAGCGGCTGGCCAGGCCCTCAGGGGCAGGGGCATTTTCAGGATGGATCCCCCACCCCCACACAGTGGAGATCACCCATGGGTTAAATAAAACTTCTCTTTGTTAACCTGGCTTTTAATTAAAACTGAGCATAGCACAGAAAAGTGTACAAATTCTGAATGTGTACAGCTGGAGGATCTTTCAAATCCAACCTGTAATCTGCACCCAGATAAAGCAGCGAGACATCAACTTCATCCTAGAAGTCCTCACACGCTTCCTTGTGGTCACACTCCTGTCCCAAGGGGAGCCGCGTTCCCATTCCCGGCATGAGAGATGGGTGCCGGCCATAGTCTCACATCAGGCTTCTTTTTTCACTCTGTACCATGCCTGCTTGGTTCAACCACCTTTCACAGGGAACTACAGTTGGCTCATTTTCACTGGCCACTGTATAAACACAATACTATGCATCCGGCCTACCTATCACGAGTGCTGGGCTAGAGGCCAGTACGAACAGTATTGCTGCAGACAGCCTCGCACATGATTTTTGCTTTCATTTCTCCAGGGTATATACACTAGGACAGTCATAGGGCATATTGAGATTTAGTGAATATGGACAGTTTTCCAAAGTGGCTACAGCAAGTTCCAGCTCCAACAGCTCTGTGAATGAACTTTAGTTTTGTCATACCTTTGTCAACACCTGACATATTGTGCTTTTACTTTTTTTTTTTTTTTAATCTTTTCTTTATTTGGTGCAGGGTCTTGCTGCTCAGCTCAGACTCATAGTGATCCTCCTGTTTCAGCCTCCCCAGCACTGGGATTACAGGCGTGTGCCACCATGCTTGCTTTCAGTGGCCAGCACAGCATGCTCAGAATTCCAGAGTCACCACAGCATGCAGTACCAGGGATCGAACCCAGGTCTATCTGCTTGCCAGGCAGGCACTTAAGACCACCCAGCTATCTTCGTAGCCTGCTTTCACTGTTTTAATTTCAGCCATTCTGCTGTGTATAGTCACCAAGCCCCACCTATACTTTGGTTTTGCCAAACTGTGTAGCAATGTACAGGTTTGAGGCATTTCTCAAGAAAGCAATGTGTGTGTGGTGGAGGCGGACAGTGTCCAGCCTCTGACTGCAGGCAGTCTCGTGTGTGCCCTCCAGTGCCCCACTGGATGCAGAATGGTCACTGGTCCTTACAGAGTGGGTGCACCAGGCCATGCTTAGATGCTCACTGCAGACTGATCAAAGCAGTCAAGAAGGGGATTATTCCAAGAGTTTACATAACTTTCCAAGTAAGTAACTGAGACAAAGTTCAGACCTCTCTGCTGATCTTAGTCCAGTATTCTTTCACTGAGCTTCTCCTGACGTTTCATTCACTTACTCCACATTTTAAATAAAGAAGCTATCAGACACTGTGACCTCTGCTGCTCCTTCTGGTATAACTGTAGGAGACGGACTCATTTCTAATACGTGTGCTTTGCTCATCAAGCACATAAATAAATGAAAGCGCCTTGCCCCGTCCTCTGCAAGAGGAAATAGCTGAGCTCATGTGGCAACTCAAGCATCAGATGAAACAGTCGGTGTGAAGACTCCACTATTGGAAACTTTAGAGACTCAAAAAGACTAGGAGTAAGTGGAAGTCATCAGCTTGATCAGGACCCAATACACTTTGCAAGCCTATTTTATTATTGGGATTCCCCGCAGCTGGAGGAGCCTATCACCCACCCGCCTGTGCATCCAACCCGAGGCATCTAGCCATCCATCAAACGATATGTGCAGCCTGCCCTTCAACAAGCTCTTATTGAATAGCTCCTCTTCCAATACCATGCTAGTTTGGGGTTTGCAAAAATGAATCAGAAATACTCCCTGCTCTCAAAACACATCTCAATCTAAGCAAATGCCTCGTACTATAATACCTCTATAGATTGTCAGCTTCTACATAGCCTTATCACTCTGCCTTCCTCAAAGTATCTATTATTAAATCTAGTGCAAGGTATTGCAAAGACATGTTTGATGAGTGAGTGAACTATTAAACCCTGAGAATTCTTAAAAAAAAAAAATACAAGAATTTGGAGTGTGTGTGTCTGTTGTCTCCTATCTCCTTTCTCTAGATCCAGCAAGTCTTGCGTCTTTTGGGCCGTGCTCTCTTCAGCAGACCACCTCCTTTCCCTGCAGTCCTGACAGGTGAGCGCATTTGGGAAACAAGCTCTGCCCCATTCGCAGGAGAACCTTATGCTTGTGACCCTCCACAGCCTCAGGCTCCCCAGGGTTCTGGTTAGTTCAAGACGCAAAGCTGCGGTGAGCCTCACCTGTAGGTCCTCTCCTCCAAAAATAGGAAGTTCAGGTTTACAAGAGAGCAGATGGCTTCCAAACGTGGCATTTCAACAACCAGCAGGCAAAAGGAAATAGATCAGAGAAGACAGGAAGCTTGTAAAACAGAGCCATGAAAGACAGGGGAGTCACCCAGACTCCAGCACAGTGACAATCCCTCAGTGCTACTGGTGCTCAACTCACTGGGGTTCAGCTTCTAGATCCAAGGTCATCTGATGACTTTGAGTCCATCAACAGTTTCTGAGCTACTATTCAGGGGATCTCCTCAGGAGCTGAGTGTTACCCTCACCTCTGCTCTCTCCTTACCTCCCAAATATCATTAATCACCAAGCCCCATATGTATCTGGAATCCATCCCCATGAGTCACTCCTCACTGCCACCTCCTGAGGCCAGCCCACTGTTCTCCTATTTGTACTCCCACGATATGCTCATAACTGGCCTTCCTGCCTCCACAAGGACCACTCTCCCATGTGGCAGATGGAGATGGGATCACAACCCCTCTGGGCCACAAACCTCCCTCTCCCTTTGAATGACCCTCAGGAAATGCCACCCCTCTTCCATCGTGAGGCTTCTGTGCCATCCTGTCCTACCACACTTCCACCTATTCTTCCCATAGCTTTTGCTCCACACCACCCTTCTTCAGTGACTCCTCATCACGAGGAATCCTGTAAGATAAGCCCCGAAACACCTGTGCCTTCCCCCCTGGGACTGCCCGTCTCATCAGCACTGCTTCCCTCAGTGTCTGCCGCTTTCTTGTCGGTGTCTACACTGAGGCTCCCTGAGAAAGACCTGCACGTTCTGCTCCCTGCCCATCCTCACCCCTAACATGTAGCCTTCCAGATGGGAGGCCTGCAGTGAACACTGGTGGACTGACAGCTTGGTTATGCTCCTGTCGGTACCACTCCACCGACTGTCAGCACTGGCTCTAAAGCCAGAAAGTCAGTGGTCTTACAACAGACACTTGAGTTCTTTCTAAGCCCAGGAAAGAGCCACAACCTCTGTGTCCCAGGGCAGATGGCTTCACTTGGCTGTGCCTCAATTTGTTCACCTCTGCAAGCACGACCCTAATAGCTTCCCTTTCTGTTCTAACCATGAGAACCTGGTGGTGAGGGGGCTTCATGAAAGGAAGAAGCCCCTCGCAGGGTGGATCCAGGCCAGGCTGTGCTGCCCAATGAGCCCACTGAGGTCTTCTCACCACCCAGGTAGAAGGAAAGTTTCTCCATGCCTGCCAGCCTCTCTCGTGTGCTACACTCTCAGAGCACCTTGAGGTTGAACTAAGAGCCTCTCGATAAATAATAAATGGATCACAGTGAGGAGGAAGAAATCTGGAAGAGACTTACAGGAGGCAGAAGAAAGAGACTCCAGCCACCACCAGAAACCTCCTGGTCTTCTCTTTCTCTGGAGTCTTGTCCTGAAGGATAAAGACCCTAAATCCATGTGACAAAGGTATGGGTATTCTCTGAGTAGCCCACAGGTGAAGAACACATTCTGGACACCAGGCAGGTCCGGTGCTCGCCCCACATCTTTGCGGTATCTATTGTTTTTGGAGTCCAATCAACTCCAAGGCAGCACGGAACATTTTCAGAGCATACGTGGCCTTCCTGGAGCCAAAGCTGCAGGGCTAGCCCTGAGCAATGTGTGTGTGCAGGCGCCCAGTGAGGGCCGCTGCACGCCGTGTGCGAGCACTCTCGTGAGACAGCTAGAGCAAAGCCCAGAGAAGGGACAAGGACAGAGCCCTTCCACCTCGCCAGGCATGCTGGTGCGGCCAGCACCACCAGAAAGGGCTTCCCCATATTTCAGACTAACAGAGGCGCTTAGGGTTAGGGTTAGGGTTAGGGTGAGCGTTATGGTTGCTGTCAAGTTGCTGTGTCCGCTCACATCTAGGATTCCCTTCTTCAGCCTGGCACCAAAGTACATCCTTGCAGAAAGGGCTCAAAAACCAAAGATTCCCTTCTCCCTGTGTTTCACCACCCGTGCCTGCATCAATCCTGACTACAAAGATGGACCTCCCAATCCTGGCTAGGGCTGGTGACCGCTGAGATCGAAGGTGCAGGTAAGATGCCACACGAGTGTGTCGGCTCGGATTTTGCTGTGCACATTTGCCTGAGATCTGATTTCTGGGCTTCCTCCCTTCCCTCTCTTAAAGAGAGAAGATGCTCATGGGCTGGGAGAAAGGTCGAAGTCCATTCACATATCGAAGGGTTGAAGACTCCTTGCTTGCTGTGGATAATGTGATTTGCAGTTGTGACTGATGGGGCAGAGAGAAGCCACGGGTGCAAGAAAATGGGAGGGGAAGGAGAAGGCCCTGCTCCCCAACGGTTGTTTCAGATCATTTTGACCATCTTTAATATCTTTAAGAAATACAAGCAATAGGTTGCAGTCACTTTTTGTTTTTTAATGTATTTTCTCCAGGGTCTCACTATGCACCTCGGACTTATAGTGATCCTCCTGTTTTTATTTATTTTTTTTTCTCGGAACTGGGGATTGAACTCAGGCCCTTGCGCTTGCCAGGGAAGCACTTATTCCACTGAGCCATCTCCCTGGCCCCGATCCTCCTGTTTTTAGCCTCCCCAGTGCTGGGATTACAGGGGTGTGTGCCACCATGCCTGGACTTGGTGGCCAGCTCAGTGCACCAAGAGTAGGTGGCACAGGCCTGTAATCTCAGCTCTGGGGAGGTCGAGACAGGAGGCCACTACAAGTGCAAGCAATGTAGCAAACTCCGGTACCAAATAAATGTTAAATTTAAAAAAATGTTTTTAATTGAATTTAATTACTCTTTGAATCTTAATCTGTTTTTAATCCTTGGATACAATAAGGGTCCAGAATGAGATCATGTGTTTTCCTGGTCATATGAGGGCTACCCATATAATCTGAGAACCACTGTCCTCCCACCAGGCTGAAGGCACAACATGTGTGCACAGCTTAGTGTGCTGGAGGCAGGAAGGGGCGCTGTTCTGTGTGGGAGACATCCGGGCAGCACGTGGAGGAGCAGGCAGGCACAGCCGGGTAACAGAGGGAAGTCGACCAGTGGCAAAGGTAATGTGTTTCTAAATAGCAATTTTGAGCAGAAGACCAATGACTTTCAGCAAGAGGGAGCTGCCATTCTGAATATTGTGGGTAACAAGGAGGAGAGCCAGAGGCCTTCCTTAGATGGGGACGTTTGCCTCAACAATATAGAAAGAGCTTGCGATCGGTCAACTGGCCAGTTCCGGCTGCCTGAGATGAGCTCCCGAATGGAGTTCACCAGGGCGGAGGCGTCAGGGCTCCACCTCATCTATCTGAGCGCTCGGGGACTCAGAATGCTCCACCGCAGCACGTCTCTGTAGCATTTCTTATGTACTGGAAAATGGACCCTGTTTAAGAGAGAACTGAGAGCAAAACATCAAGTGATGCTGTTCTCACTTTAGAGGTGAGGTGACTGAGGCCCAGCCAGTGAGCCCCAGAAACAGGCTGAGCTGAGAGAGATAAGGACCCAGAGCCCACTGCTTGTTTTTCCCACAAAACCCCACTGCTTTCTCCCCAACTCTTACCATACGCTGTCCCTTCCTCTGTCCCCCTCTCTACTGTGACATTCTTCAGGGCCTTCCTCATTGAAGTCCTCATACCCAGCAAAGGGCCTGATGTCTATACTAAGTGCTGGGGAATGCACTGAACAGTTAATTGAAGGAAAGGGCCCTTGTCACATCAAGGAACCTGAGAGGCCCATCCCATCATGCCCCCGCCCCAAATGCCAGCCCTCTGGCCTGTCACCCACCTTTTTGCTTTCCTTAGTTCTCGCCATTGGAGTCTTCAAAGCACTGTCAGCACGGGGCAGCTGGGCATGCAGATGCAGAGCCAAAGGCCCGGGGCTCAGCCTCACGCTCACTGCATGGCCTGGCCGCAGTTCCTTCCTTGTACAACAGGGACCAAGGCATCTCCCTGGCAGAGCCGGGGTGCAGAGAAAGTGAGTTCATACTCCGAAGTGCTTCGAACAGTGCCTGGCGTATCAGCACTGACAGCATGTAGCAGACAGAGTCAGGCAGGCCTTAGATGGAAGCCAGAAGACAACGGGAATGGGGTTCCAGACGGAAGAGAGGAGGAGAGGGAGAAAAGGCCCAGAGGACAGGGTGGAGGAGTTCTTGCCTCTGTATGTAGCCACAACCTGCTCCTGGACAGCTCCCCCTTCTGCCTGCACCCCCAGACCAGGGCAGGACCTGGGGGTTGGGGGAGCGTGGCAGCTTCACAGCAGATGCCAGGGAGGGCTGCTCTGCACACCTGAGGACCTCTTGGTGGGGTCCCCGCTCTCCCAGGGTCAGCAGGGCTTCTCAGGGAAGTGCTCCGCCCCTAGTCTGGGGTCCCCGACACTTCCTGCTGAACCCAGAGCCTCCACCCCAGCCCAGAACACTCATTCACTGCTTTTCATCTCTGGACTAGGTAAAACACCCAAACTAGGCACTCGCTCGACTGGGTCCCCACCTCAGCGCAGCAGCCAGGGTTCTGTGTGGCCTTTGTCCCCACTCCTGTGGGCCTGGTAACACAGCCCACCTTCATGGACCTTGGAGAGAAGTCACAGTCAGTCCTGAGCACGGAGCTCAGGCAGTCACAGGAGCTCTAGATATTTGCTGAAGGAATGAATGAGGGAAGAGTGACAAGCCAGGTCGGGGAGTCGTGGGGTGCACGGCCTCCATTACTCCACCTAGAGAGGCAGGCAGACAACCAAGCACCAAATCGCTCTGAGCCCTTCCATCATCTCAGCTCACAGCCAAGGACTCTTCTACCCACCCAAGTGACAGCAGAGGGCAGGGGAGCCCCCAACCCAGCACCTCCACCCAGCACTGGAGCACCAGGCCGAGAGCTTAGCGAGCCGCAGGGGGTGAAGAGAAGGTTCAAAGAGAAACCAAGCTCTGTTAATGAAAGATCAAGGGGGCAAAGCCTAAATTAGTCTCCATGCTTTGTTAATCTGGAGTCCTGTTTAGTAAAACACCGCTGATTGAGGAGACTATCCCTTGCTTGCTTTTCTTCCTTCTCTTTGTTAAATCCCCAAGCCTCTTTCAGCTGCGTTTACAGAATAAACCCACGTCTTGCCTCTTTTGCTTCCCAAAGGCCAGGCCAACACAGCTGGGCCAACGATTTGCTCACCAAGGGAAGCTGCCGCTCCCAAGGGAGGAAAAAAGGCGTATGATTTACATGGCTTAATATACTCATTAAGAGTTTAATTGGAGTCACTTTGCCACTGATCCTCCAACAGCCCCCCTCTCTTCCCCCATTTAATTAACAGAGTAACCTTTAGCTTCACAACACATAAAGAAAGAGGAATACGAGAGGGTACTGTATCCACATGCCGGACCAGCTCCTGCCAGACAGCTCAGATCCTCAGTGGGACCCGAATTCTGGGGGTGCTTGTCCCCAGAAAAAAGGCTGTAGAATCAGAGGCAGCCACGTCTGGGTTCATATCCCTGCTCTGCCACTTACCAGCTATGATCTTGAGTGAGATGTTCAATCTCTTTGACCTTTAGGTCCCTCATCTGTAAAATAGGTCTAATAATTAAACAGATAATTCAGGGGCGTGCTGCGAGGCTCAGCGGAGGCTCGTGTGGGCTGTAAACACAGCGCAGTGGCTGGCCCTCAGGAAGTGACCAGGAAGAAGGTCTGTAGTTTGCCACTACGACTAAAGTCACAGGAAAGAGGGTGACAGGAACCGCACTGCTAAGGGGCTCCCAAACAATGATAAAACTGTCATTTCACCTTGATGGGGACACAAAACCGTTTATGAGAAACCACATAAAATATTTGTGGCCGAAGTCTACATGGAATGACAGCTCCCAGTTCCCTGTACATAATCAAGGTGCAGAATCCTTTAGCCGCTTGCCTTGGTCTCGGCTGATGAGCAGCCCCCTCCCAGCCGCTTCCGCCTGCCCCTGTCCTGCCGCTTGTAACGTGAAATATAAATAATTAATGCTATCCAATTACACAGCCCCAAAATAAATAAAGAGCGTATTGGATTTCCACCCGAAGCCACCGTTAGGAGAGGGAGGCGGCCCACACGCAGGTGTCTGCATCTCCAAAGCCATTTGTGATGGGGCCGCGCAGTGGGTACCAGGGTTAGTTAAAGCTCACTTCATTACAGTGGCATCGGGGCAGATGGGAACTGACGACGGCCGCACTGTTTTCCCAGGGAAACGTGCGCGGAGTCCTAGGTCAGCGCGGTGATAAATGGGCTTCCCCACGACGTGCTGGGGGCGCACGTCTTGGGGGACTCCCGAGGTCAGGAAATGTCTGCTGCTAAGCTACACAATTTTCTTTACTTATCAATCCCAACCACATCACAGACACATGTGAACAATGAAACAAAGGACAACGTGCATTATCATGCCCCAGCCGGAGAGCTGAGTGGCGCTAAGCCAGGCCGTACTGATTGGACGAAGCCCGGGGACACACGAGAGGCCGCCTGCAGGAGGGAAGGAAGGCTGGACTGCCTTCAAAGTAGCAGCTTGCACTGGGGGTGGGAGGGGCTGGGGCAAGGGCTGGCGGAATGCGCTTCACAAAGCTCCAGTTCCGGTGCTTCCGCAGCAGGCTACAGCATCCACACAGCAGCTCCAGGATGATCTCTACGAAGCACACTCCAGTCAGCGTAGAACAACGTCAAACTCCCCAGCACGCTTTGAAACCCTTCCACGTTCTGGAACCTGCCTCCACCTCGGCACTCCCCTCCCCCCCCCAGCTGTTCTCCGGGGCTCTAACCCACCTGCAGGCCTTCGCTGCCCTCTCCTCCTTCAGTGACTGACTCGCTGCCAGTCATCCTTCCTCCTGGAAGTCTGCCCAACTGGCCGGCTGGGATCACCTTGCCTGTCGCTGGATAGTCACACCCCCGGCAGGGGCAGCCTTGGCAGTGGTACTTCCCAGATCCCACAGCCTGTCTGACACAGTGAAAACTCCAACAACTATGACTAAATCTTTGAAGAAAGAACCTTTGTGCACCAGGTGCTAGCAGTTCTAGGAGGGCCATGCTCACATCCTGCCAAGTGGGGTCAGGACCCCCAACCCCTGTCTTCATTCCCAGCACCCTACCTCTGGCATAAGACACAGACAGGAAGGGAGTGAACAAAGTTAAAAACTGTCCAGCACACCGGAAACAAAGTCTCTTAGTAGAGATGGGTAGTGTATCAGAGTTTACTAGAGAGACAGATGTAACACAGGACACATAAATGTATAAGAAATCACCAGCCAGAGTTGGAAGAGGGAGCAAGCAGAGTGTCTGCATGCTAGAGGCTGAAGGTCTGGTCCAAGGTCTGGAGCTCACTGCAGTGTCCGTGCAAGTGCACATCAGGAGGCCCGGGGTCTGCGACGGAACATGGAAGAATGCACACCACAAGGATGGAGAGTCCCCGGCACGAGTCAATCTGCCTGCATCACAAGACTGGAGCTCCTTGGAAGAGCCAGCAGTCAGCTCTTCCTCATTTCCCATTTATTGCATGTGGCCTCTCCTCCCTGGCGCGTGGGGGGGGGGCCTTCTTTACGCCCACACCATCTCTGTGCCCTGCTTTTCCGCAGGCCAAGGATGTCTACAAAGTAAGAACCCTGGCCCTTGCTGAGCCACTTAGTTTAACTTCAGAACTTCTCAAGTTGACACAGTGTGTGGTGTGCGCTCCAGAGTAGTGGGGCCTGGGAGAAGAAAGAAGACGCCGAAGAATCAGGAGCAGCAGGGAAGGGGAGGATTGCCGGGACAGTTCTTCATCATGAGTACTGTACTGCATTGTCACACCACTTCCAGCATGGGTTTTCAGGGCCCAGAACAGAGCAAAAGCTCCTGGCTATAGGGAGGTGGGGTAAGGTGGCCAGGCTCCTCAGTAAGAAAATGGGGACAGTGGAGCTTCTAAGAGATAAAGAAGCTGGGGTCATTGGAAAGAGGATGCCAGACTAGAGAACGGCAGAGGAGACGTCTAGTGACCGAGCCCATCTCACAAGAATGGCTGGACCCTGGGGAGACTTGAAAGTATCCGGAAGCATCTGACCACAGCCAGCCTGGAGAAGAGCATGGCCTTGGTTCCATCCAGAAGTTTTCAACAGTCTTCTGACGTCGGTCTTCCTCCTTTTCTGAAGAACACTCCCGTCTGCAGTCTGCTAGCACCTCGCCATTCTTCAGGAGCGATCCTCACTCACACTAACTTAACCTCCCCACCCTCCAGGGGATAGAACCCCCACTTCACAGATGAGGAAACTGAGGGCCGGCTAAACAGGGTAAGCTGTTGGAGCTCATCTGGCTAGTGTGTGTGAGCACCCTCAAGCTCTGCAGGCTGCTGTGTGGGCTCAGCTTCCCCTGGCTGTGACCCAAAGCAGAGTACAGGACACAAGCCAGCTCACGCCCAACCCGGAGCTTGGCGCAGCGTGCCCACCGCAGCCTCCCTCAGCAAGCACAGGCAGCTCCCTCCTCGTACCTAGCAGTGAGCTGCACCCTGTGCCCCCGTGCCCTGCTTCTGCCCCCCTGACCCAGTGGCATCCTCTTATCTAATGAGCAGTCCACAGCAGAGCAATGATGCCTGATGACAGTGCCTTACAGAATCCCTTGGCGACAGCACTTCCACTTCCACAGACAGAGCTTTTCTGGGCAGCCCAGTGACTACACTAGAAGGCCAAATAAAAGGAGGGAAAATCCGAGCAGTCACTGTCCCAGGGCTCCCACCACCCCATGCCACCACAGGTACAGATAAAGGAACTGCGACCCAGACAGATGCAATAACTCATCCAGTGCCACACTAGACAGAGGCTGAATAGGCTTTCAACCTGAGTCTGTCTGAATCTAAACACAGCTCTTCGCCTCCCTTAAAGTGTTAGGCTCCCAAACATTGCTGGCACACGGGGGACCCTGAGTGGCCTCTGCACAGGGTGGGACTTGCAGGACGGTTGGTCTTGACAAAGCTTTTCACTGCTTCGGATATGGAGAAATGAGCACAGCCCTGGCCGTGAAACAAACTCAGTGAAGAGAAGAAGCAACCAGAGCAGAAAGCGGACGCATCCTTTGTCCCTGGAGGGGGAGGCAGGAGACCCAGGTGGGAGAGAAGGGGACAGAGTCCATCCCATGTCGGAATTTGGGTGAAAGCCCATCAATATCCTGGCAGGCACCGCCCACACATCTGCTTCTCTATTTGTTCGGGGGACCTGGTGGCCCGAAACCAGCAGCCTTCGTGAACCTGCCATTGAGTACTTCTCTTATTTACAAACCTTCAGCAGCACCAGAATTCTGGGATGTTCTAGGATAGTCTTCTGGGGACAGAGGACCACATATCTGTGATGGACAAGTCAGCCACCTTTGCCTCTGTCACGGTTCCACGATCTTCATTCACTCCTTTGTGTGGCCAGAATTCTAGGTGTGGGAACAGAGGGAGGCGGGAGGGCAGCCCAGGTATTCAGCAGTGGAGTTTTCTGAAGGCCAGACACACGGCGCCTCTAAATGAAACTTTAAAGGAGGAAGAGGAAAGCCAGCTTGCCCTCCATTCTGCGGTTCCCTGCGGAATAGGAGTGCGGGTTTAAAATTCAATCATGAATTCATTGGAAGGAAATAAATCAAGGAGCAAATGTTTAAAGTGCAAAACTGCTGAGCTCTTGGGCTGTGATCACTTGATTTAGCATAAAAATTAAGAGTTAGTGTTTTCCAAGAGCTGAGATGGAAGCGCATTTCAAATTGGCTTAAATGACAGATGCCATTAATTTTTTAAAAATCATCTGATTTGCAATGCAGCCTACAACATGAAAACGTCTCCCTGTTCTGGGCCTGGGCTTGGAGCTGCAGAAGCTGTGTCTGCAAAAGCGGCCACAGGGAGCTGGAGGCGACCTCCCCACTCTGGGTCCCCTAGGCTTAGGCAAATGACGTCTGATGGCTTCTTCCATAGCTCCACTCAGGAGGTGATGTGCAGGCCAGTTGAGGGGCTGGTGAAGCCCAGAGATGTCACCCACCATTAAGGAGCCAAGCGTGTGTGTCACCAGCTTTGCTCCCCTGCCACACGAGCCCTCCTCCACGCTCACCCGGCGGCCCGAGCTCTTCACTCAGCCCTCTTTCCTCTGATAAATTCTCCACCTAGGTATCATCCTTGTCAATCACAATGTGACTACAGGGCTCGTGACTGCAGCTCTACCATGACCTCAAAGCCCACCTCAGCAGCATGGAGAAGACCCCATCACTGAGCAGAGCTTATGCCAGAGTGCTGGAGAACCAGGCCCCCAACCTCTGCCCTCCACCCTGTCAGGCTTTGCCTCCACCTTATCCATACACTGCTTGCCTCTGACCACCCTGTGGGCTGATACGCTCCCTTAACCTGGCTCTTCTTTGCGGTTCTGACAGAAGCCCTGCATGCTCCTACCTAGCCTTTCCCCGTGGCTATTTTTCTGCAGTGAGAACCAGTCCTTGCTCACAAAGCCACACAAGCAACACAGACCCCTTGCTTCCACTAGACTTAGCACGAGCATCACTTATTACAGAGGCCTGCTCCACCACCATCATGGATTGTGTCTGAATGTCATGAAGTCATGGGATGGGCTTCTGGAGCGTTTGAGTGATTCATGGTCCAGTGGTGGGATTACGGTGTGAGTCCTACACCCACCTGGAGTGAGCAGCCTGCACACAGTCTAAGGGAGGGACAGAAGCATGCCCTGGGCTCCTCCTCCCTTTTGCTCTTGTTGCTTTTGCTGTTTTCTCTGCTGCCATGAACAGCTGCCCTCTGCCATGTGCCACTCTGCCCTGGAGCCAGCCAAGTGTGGACTGAAACCTCCACACACCATGCACTGAATAAGCCTTTTCTTCCTTAATTTTGGTTGTCAGGTAATTTGTCTCAGCAACAAGAGAGAAAAGTAACCAAGACCCAGCCCAGCTAAAGCCATAGCCCTACTCCTAGCCACATTCTCTGTATCCTGGTTAGTCCCCCACCCTGACACTTGGTACCCCTGTCTGTTACTGTCTTCCTGCATGAGAACCGAAACTTCACAGTAACACTGGGCACATGGCACATCGTCTGAAACACACAGAGCAGGGCCTACCACACCCAGCGTTGGGCTCAGGGCACACGGGTGGGATGTACTAACTGCATGAATGGTGCCCTGTTCTGTCCACTCTTCCCAAATGCAGTGCCACTGTGTGCAGCATGCATCTCAGCACCCTGCTACTGGGACGGGGCATGCGCCTCCCCCCGTTGCTCTTGCGAGGCCAACATAGCTTTTCTTCACTCCCCCCTTCTCTAGGAAGTTCCCTGTGTGCCCTGCCCTTACCAGGACTGGTGAGCATGCCCATCTGTTCCCAGTACCAACTCCCTTACCACACCACAGTGTAACTGCAGACCTGTATTGCTGTCTCCCTGGGGAGGGTCTCACTTAGACTTAGAGTGTGTGTAGAGGTTGATACATTGTGTCAACTTGGCCAGGTGACTCTGCAACAGCGCACTTCCTGCTGGTGGGGGTAGGGGTGGAGGATTGGTTCTGCCCCCAGAGTGACTCAGCACAAAGAAACCATATAAAGGGGCTGAGGAAGGAGTCAATGTTCTACTTCGTTGGAGGAACTTCAGTCTTCACATTGGGCTTGGACTTCATCGCCTGGCTTGCAGCAGCCTCCAGCTTAGATCTTTCACCTCACAGACTCTTCAGTCTTCCCTCGCAGACCCATCAGCTGACGAACAGAGACTTGCATGGAGCACAGCAGTGAGCTTCAGACCTTGGGACTGAATTCCTCAGTCTGGGGTGTGCAGACGCCCTCTGCACGCTCCCTCATCTGACTCTGCGGCTGACTGTTGTAAGCCAACCTTGTAATTCCTTATATATCTTGTGTTAATATCTGTTCCTTATATTATATCTGTTCCTCTAAGTAAAGCCCTGACCAAT
>NDGN011353044.1:0-12733 GCA_002564285.1 Tympanoctomys barrerae | reverse complement strand
CCTTAGCACCAGGTCTGGATCTACCAAGTTCAAACTCATCCAGGTGGGTGTGGCTTGGGTCTGCGTGCTGTGCTCCACTTCCTCCTGCTGCAGCCCTTGAAAGTGAACCTGCTGTGCCACTCTGGCAAGGTGTTCTGCTCCCAGATTAGCTGGGTAGGTCTTGCCTCTAGCCTCTCTGCAGGGAGTTTTGCTGCAGGGTTCCACAGCAGGCCTGTCTGATGGAGAAAGTTCTATTCACATACTGGGCCTGGGCTCTGGGTCGAATAAGGATCTGATGGGCTCTGTCAAAGCCCATTCTCAATTGCCATCTCAGTGTGCCCGAGGAGCAGGGCCAGCACGGCAGGCCCAGGGACCGAATCCCCACCCCCTGTGCCTGCTTGCAGGTGCTTTAATCCGCTAAACTATTTGGTCAGCCCCTGAGAAATTTATTTTTATTTATTTTTTCAATGTATTTTAGTACAGGGACTACAGGGTCTATAGGGTCTCACTACACAGATTGGACTCATAGTGATCCTTCTGTTTTCAATCTCCCAAGCACTGGGATTGCAGGTGTGTACCTCCACGCTCAGTCTCATTCATGATTCCAGTGCACCCCGGGGTGGGGCTGGCACTGCACGCTGGGGATTGAACCCCGGTCCCTGTGCCTATAGAAGCAACTCTTTAGTGCACTGAGCTATTTGGCTGGCCCGAAAATTTTAAAATATGATAAAATGTTCTAAATGATGAAAGCAAGATGTATAATTATTTATAGAATACAATCACATTTGTAAAAAATGAAAATTAAAGTGGAAAGTGTAAAATATATAATAATTAAGAGGAGGAGCTGTGAGTAATTTTATCCTTCAAACTCTTATATTTACCAACTTTTTCTGTGAGGAGAATATATCGGCTCATGTTTTATATAAATTATATACCATGATTCATTAGCAGTTTCTATTGTGTTTATAGCCAGAGAGAAATCTAATAGTATTTTCTTAGCATAGGGTTTAGGTTTCTGACTTCCCTAACAGAACTCTATACAATTTTTAGGGGGAGGACAGTCGTTCCCCCATCCGATCTAGCACTGGACACCATAGAAAGGAGAACCATATGGAGGAAGGTGAATGGCCCACAAATGCGCTGGCTGGATGTGTCAGCGCCAGAAGGAAGATAACGTTTTGTTGGGCATGAAGAAGAAAAATAATTTAAGCTAACTAGGGTTTTACTAAAAATAATTAATGATACATTTTTTTCTTTTTAAAATGACTTTCTGACTGGCCTGGCCAAATAGCGCAGTGCATTAAAGCACCTGCAAGCAGGCGTAAGGGCCAGGTGTTCGATTCCCAGGCCTGCTGTGCCCACCCCGCCCCTGGGTGCAACTGAGACTGGGCGTGGCAGCGCGCGCCTATAACCCCAGCTCTTGGGAGACTGGAAACAGGAGAATCACTACGAGTCCGATCTAGTAGTGAGGCCCTGAACACCCTGTGGACCTTTCCCTAAAATATAAATAAATAAATAAATAAAATGACTTTCTGACAAGAAGAATAATAAACAATCATTACAAAATTTTAAGTGTTATAATTATTTATAAGACAGCAACTGTCAGGATAGTTTGTTACATGTTACTCCAAGGTTTTCAATGAATAACATTTAAAAATAATCATGGGGCCAATCTAAACATTGTTTTCTATTACTTTAATTTTCAATTAATAGTATATTACATACAGTTTCTCTCCTAAGAATACATGAGCCCTCTACATCTTTTTAAATATTTTTATAAGATTCCTTTTTTAGTATAACATAGTGTTTAATTCTCTACCGATTGCCACCAATCTCTTATTTTTGTCAACAGTGCTACACCAAATACATACTATGTTTTTGTGCACTATACAAGAAAAGCTTATGCGTTTTGAGTATTTTAGAACGTACACACATCACACTTACATTCTTTTTGTATGATAAGTTCCTAGAAAATGAATCAGTATAAGGTTAAGCAGCCTTTCACAGGTGTTGTTTATCCTCACAACTACTCTAAAATCAGAATGCCTATTTTCTTAGGTCCTCAGCAGTGTAATATATTAGCAAGTTTGATTTGTTGTTTGGTCCATTCTAGGAGCTGAGAAGGACTTTTTGTGTTTATTTTTTATTTTTATTTTTATTTTTATTTTTCAGAATCAGGGATTGAACTCAGGCCCTTGAGCTTGCCAGGGAAGCGCTTATTCTACTGAGCCATCTTTCCAGCCCTGTGTTTCAATTATTAATAACATTGAGCCTCTTACCTAGATCTGTTGGTTATTTCTTTTCCTCTGAGAAACTGGTCATTGTCTTCTGTTGGTATTACTTTTTCTTGTTAGTTGGTAAATATCTCTTTTCTTATAAAACATGTAGCCTGTTGCCATAATTATATGGATAATTTTCTAAAGCTTTAACTTTTTATTTTCATTTCTTTGGTAAATTCTTTACTTTTAATGTATTTGTCAGTATTTTCTTTTGTGCAATGATAAAAAGGCCTGCTCTAGTATAAGATTAGAAATAATACTTCATTATCTTTTTATCAAAAATGAGTTTAATTTCATTATTTTACATTTTTGTTTTTGAAGCCTCTGAAACTTCGATGTGAAGAGATGGAGATTCAAATAGTTTTGCACAAATAGCTAGTTAGTTGGATTAAGGTCACATTAAATAATCCATCTTTCTATACTAAATTGAACTGCCATATTTATGATGTACTAAATTTACTATGTATCTGTTGTACTTCTGGAATGCATTTCCTTCTGTGCCTGAACAAGAAGTGTCAATTTATTTTTGAGTAAATATACTCTCAATAGAGAAACAAAATACTACTGTTCTGGAGGTGAAGATCCCTAGCCTGTATGTAATTTTCTGTTTTACTACTTTATTTTTCCAGATGAATCATCAATCTCTGGAAATTTTCTTAACATGGCTAACACCAAGTTCAGTATTGTGGCCATGTCAGGGTATTATTTGTAGTTCCTTATTCTGAATTTTCCTGTCTGAAAATGACTAATAATGTACATTTCTCAACATCCCTGGTCAGTGATTTCACTGTGATAAAACAATAGGCACATAATTTGAAAGTGTCATGTATAACAAAGGCTGGTGGTATGATTTAGATCTAAAATATCCCCCCAACATCTTATGTATTGAGACATGGGTTTGGGGAAGGTGAGTGGATCGTGGAGGCACTGTGCTCACCAGTGGGTTATTCCAATGACAAGCACTGCCGGATATTATTCCAATGACAAGCACTGCCGGTCACAGGAGATGAGCCTTAGAGGCATGAACCGGAAGCGGAAGCAAGAGTTCATGTCTGCTTCCCCCACCACCACTTTATGTTACCTCTGCTTCCTGGCACCACATAGAGAAATGTCTTCCTCCTCCTGTCACTCTGCACTGCTGTTTCTACCTTGGAGCCAGGCAGCCAAATGGCCTGAACCCAAGGAAACTGTGAGTTGAAGTAAACCTCTCTTCTTTTAAATGGTAGGTATTGGGTGTTTTGTCACAGTGCTGCTAAAGCTAATACAGTTTGAGACTTTATTCTAAGCCAAATAACTTTTTCTTTTAAAGATGTTGTATGTATGCAAAAATATTTAGATTCATATGTAGAAGTGGAAGAATAACAATCTCTTTTTCCAACCAGTGCATCTAACTCTGTGTAGACTTATACTGAAGTTATTAGAAATAGAAAACAGTATTTTTGCTTAAAGAAATATTCTGAATAGCTACAGTTCATGCAGAATAACAGAAAGATTTGCTACATTTGTCTCCTCCTCTCCCTTTCCTTCTCTTTCCTATTTTTCCTCTTCTTCCCCTTCTCCTCCTCCTTCCTCTTCTTCCATTTTTTTTTTTTTTTTTTTTCTGGAACCAGGGATTGAACTCAGGCCCTTTGTGCTTGCCAGGGAAGCGTTTATTCCACTGAGCCATCTCCCCAGCCCTTCTTCTTCCATTCTTATTCCTCTCTTCTCCCTCTTTCTTCTCACTTTCCTTCTTTTTGACATAATGTGTGTTTGTTTTGTGTGTCTCTTGTTTTGATTGTGTTTCTTCAGTACTTTGGTGTGAAAGAAAGGAATGGTCCTACTATCTCAGTACTTCTGATGCCATGCCATATTGTGTGTGCATTCAGCTTTTGTGGTTTTTGTTATGACTCACTTCATCTATATAATGCTAGCCCAAAGGTCTGGCTTACCTTTAGAAGGTAGGTATAATGCTTAGGGTCTACCATATTTTTAGGGATTCACAAAAAAATTTAAACATTTAAAAATGTTTTTAATTTTAACATTTTAAAATACTTTCTAACATCAGAAGCAAAAACAAACTTTGAGTTTTTAAGTCAAAGAAAATGTTTTGTTACACAATGGTAATATAGTCATTGTTATACCAACACAGTTGCAATATCTAATCTAGTATTTGTTTGTGGAAGAAGGGTCCTTGCCTGTATCTCAAAGCTTCCTTGCAGAAAGTAAGGGTTTCATTTTGTTTGGTTTGGTACCAGGGATTGAACTCAGGACCTTGTGCTTGCCAGGCACATGCTTATGCCATTGAGTTATCTCCTTGGCCCAGAAGGTAAGTTGATAAGTCCTTTATCTCTGTTATACTCCTGGAAATTCACAATTAAATGATCATAGAACCTCTGCAATGTAAAGAGGAAACCTGAAACCTACACGATTTAGTTTATTCCAGAATTCTCCAGATTTACTTGATCGTGAGACCTTTTTTGTTGTACATAAAAAGCTACTGTCCTCCCTTGGAACCAGTGATCCATGAAAGAAGGTGACTTCCTATGATAGGAAGATTCAACACTGTGGGCTGGGGAGATGGCTCAGTGGAATAAGCGCTTCCCTGGCAAGTGCAAGGGCCTGAGTTCAAGCCCCGGTTCCGTAAAAAAAAAAAAAAAAAAAAACACACATACACACACACACATTCAACGCTGACCAAGAGAGCTAAAATCTTTCCACCACTTCTTTTCTTCAATGGACTTGACAGAAGCCTAAGGGATTATTCTTAGTTCTATGCAAATAAAATTGAAATACATACTTGATTCTTTTTGAGAAGTCTGCTAACAGCGCATCCATACCTGTGTGCTTGGCAAAAGAATTTTATTGTTGCACAAGTTTCAAATTTATGCTGTACAGCTCAGTGAGATCCATTTCAATTCTATTTTCTTGATAGGTTTGCAGCAGTGTGAAGATGAAAATAATTCCCAAATGGCAAGGAAGAGTGGAAAACTGCTTGCTTGAAGCCCACACTATGTTATTCCTTAACCTATCAGACCTTATTAAGAGTGACTTAAAATCTGCCAGTTCTCAAAAGGTTTCTCCAATAACAGATTTCTTGGTTCCATCTCAGTTCTTGCAGTTCCCATAACCACAGCCTATTCAATTTAGCAGTGCTTGGCTGCATGAACGTTGAAATTAAAATGTGCTTTCAAAATTCAATCCATACCCAACCTGACCTAACTCACAAGCATCTCCACAGTCAGATTTAATAAAAAGATATGAGTTTGAGGTAAAAAGCAAAAGAAGGATAAATTTTCCCAGGAATAAAAGTAGGAAGTGTGTTTTCTTTTAATAATATATGCTGACTAACGTCCCTTTATAATAGTTTTCTGTTTTACAGAAAGTGTCAGAGTTCCCAAGTCCTTTCTCTTCCAACTTTCAGAAGGGTCATCTGTTATGAAGACGATCCTTATTCCTTCGCTGGAAGCAGACACATTTATCTCTCTATAGTTTGTTTTTAACTCATGTACTTCTCACCTGAGAGAAACTCAGATGGTTAGTAGAAATCATTAAATCTAGGTGATCATAATATTTTTTATAATTAGGAAATAAAAATTCATCTTAAAGGGGGAAAAACACCTGCTCACTTAACTATACACTTGACTTTGAGAAGATAATTTAATTCCTTGAACACATGTATTTAGCAAAACAAATGATAATGACAACAACAAAAACACCATTTGGCTGGGCTTCTCCTTTATTCATATATATACACACACATATATATGCATATATATGGACTTTATTTTTGGACTTTATTTTTTTATGTATTTAGTACAGGGTCTACAGGATCTCACTACACAGATCAGACTGGTAGTGATCCTCCCGTTTTCAGCCTCCCAAGCCCTGGGATTACAGGTACACACTACCATACCCTGTGCCAATCACTGTCTGAGGGTGAGGCTGGCATGGCATGTGGTGTTGGGCATCAAACCCTGGTCCCTACACCTGCCTAAGCAAACGCTTTTAGTCCACTGAACTATCTGGCCGCCTCCTTGGCTTGGACTTTAAATGTTTATCACAGTAGTTAGCATACAGTAGGAGATTAGTAAAGTTTTAAATATCTGGTAGCTTTTTAATAAAATAGCCTAAAGGAAATATTCAACATGGTCATGACTACTGTTAATTACACTATTATTAGCCTTCTTAAGTACCAAGTCTGTGTAAGCATATGAGGAAAACTAGTAAGAAATGCTTAAACTAAAATTTCATAGGTTCTCACTTATGTATGAGGTAAATGAAAGACAGAATATGAAAGAAAAAGGATGTTCCTTCACTGATGGAGAAAATGAGGGTCTAATAAAATTGATGGCTCTGAGTTTATTTACTATTAAAGCCTTGATTAATCCCTTTACTTTTGAGTCAATAGACATGCCCACAAGTTTTTACCAACACTGATAAAAATAGTAGCAAACACTAAGGAAATCAATTTATAAACAAATTATTTTAATAATCTCCCTGTATGACCTAATAGAGTAACTAAAAAGGTAGTAAATGTACCCATCAGCCAGCAAATGTTTGATGAGTACTTCGTAGATGTTCTACAATATGCTAGATGTTTGGGAAAGGAAATACTAAGGGAATAAGATGGGTATTTGGGTACATAATGTTCAAGGCTCAGGAACGAACTGGGGAAATGCTGCCAATGTACCTGGAACAAAATACTTAACAAATAATAGGAACAGAGCAACAATTTTAAATCATGCTTCCATATGTCAGTGCTACACTAGGAACAGCACTAAGGTAGTCTTCTGCCAAAATATGAAAGCGTCACAGCTTGTACCTAGTTGATCCCAAAAGCCTCACTGGGTGATAGGTGGGGCTTTTCAGAAGTGGATGGGTCTGAAGTGTGTGATGCTGAGATTAAATGTGTGATGCTGGGATGAAGGGTGTGAGATTACTAAATTCAGTCCACTGACTGATGTGGCATAGTTCTGAGTAGGATGAAAGATGCCCCACCGTAGGTGTGAGTGCTACCTGCCCTAAAGGTAGGATCCTGCATGGAATATAAGGGACAGAAAGAGTGCCAGTGCCTGTCTCTTGCTTGGTGATTGCTGCCTTCTGCCTGCCCTGCTTTGCCACGAAGTTTTTCTCCTCTACGATGGCCGCCTGCTGTGCCACCCTGCCAGTTGATTATGGAATGAAACCTCCATACAAACTGTGAGTCAGACAAGCCTTTCCTCCTTTAACTTTGGGTGTTGAGTGTTTTGTTTCAGCAATGAGAAAAGTAAGACAACAAGTAATGGTGACCTACTCCTTTTTATTTTTTCCTCCTGTTTTTGGTTTCCAAACAAATTAGTAAAAGATAAAATCAGCAATTAGAATTTTCTCAAATTTTATGTTTTTTCTAGATAACTTCCTTAAGCTGCTGTTTGCTACTTATCTACTAATAACATGGCAAAAATATATACATCTGTAGCAAACATACTGAGGGAAAAATTACGGAATTGCCAACACTTAATTTTATAGCCCTTATTTTCAAGGAAATATGCTCCTGATGATAATGTTATATTTTATATAGAAATACAATGCCATATTTTCTCTGGGTAAAATTGTCCCTAGTTTGTAGAATGAAACAGATACATGAATATTTATATTGTTCCAACCAGATGGCCATAATACTCAGGTACTTTACTACTGAAATACATTTGGATACAACCAAACATCTAAGCAAGCGTTACATAAAATGAACAACCAACTTTATCAACTTGTGTCTGTTAATATCCTAACATCCCATAGGGGCTGTCCGGCGGCCTGGGCTTCCACACTCAGGCAGTGCGGTACATCAGTGAGGACCGCATAATTCTGAAAATAATTTTCTTCAAGTGTGTGGCTCTTGAAATAAACCTTGAAGAATTAGCTTAGAAAAATGCTTTACAAGTGAAAAATATTCCCATAGTTATTTTTATGGCACCTGGTAGTAACAGTGCTAATTTTTACAGTCACATTTTAATAATCTTATTTTATTTATTTATTTGTATTTTAGGGAAGGGTCTACAGGGTGTTCAGGGTCTCACTACTGGGTCTGTCTCTTTACAGCCTCCCAAGAGCTGGGATTACAGGCGTGCACCACCATGTCCAGTCTCATTCGCCATCTCAGCATGCTCCAGGGGCAGGGCCAGCATGGCAGGCCGAGGGATTGAACCCAAGGCCTTTGTGCCTGCTTTCAGGTGCTTTAATCCACTGAGCTATTTGGCCAGCTTTAATGTTTTTCAAATTAAGGCCATTGTTAATTTTTTTTTTTTTTTACCACATAAAGGAGAAAGCACTACTACTTTAGTGAACTACTACTGTGTTAACATTTTAATGTACCTTATTCTGGGCATTTTTAAAAGTTATGATCATCTATCACATAATCTTATACCTAGATATTTCCAGTTAAGATCAAACTAATTTTTATGTTAATTTTTAAAAATCTGTGGCTTTGGTACCTTTAAGGTCTGTAACCAAATTTCTTTATGACTGTATATTTATAAAAGTTTCCAATTTTTTTGCTAGTTTAAGACTAAAGTGAACAGGAAAGTGGATATTTTTGCTCCCCTCTGCCCATGTCCTGCTTCTGGTGAAAGCCAGGTCACACTCTTGCACTAGCCTGCGAAGCCATGGATTTGGGGAGGATGGATTGGGTTCTAGAACTGGAAGCTAACTCGCTCCCGCTAGCTCTGGCTTCTGTGTGTCTGGCCATGGAGGTTGGTTTATGTATGTGCATAAAAACGTGTAAGCAGGCTGAGAAAAGGAAACATTGTAGTCAGGGTAGAATTTATGTTCAGAGGAATGGTGGTAAAATAATCTTCATATAAAAGCAAACACTGAATTTGGCTTCATATACTTTATAATTCCATATTCACATACTTTATAATTCCACTTTATGTACTTTATAATTCCACATTTTAAATCCTATAACAAAATGGCTAGATATGGAACAATAGCTAGTATGCTAGACTATCAAATATTAGCAGAACTAAAATCAAGAAAGATCTCATTACCAAAGTTTGTTGTGCTTGTGTGTTTGTCCTCCATGTGACCTCAGCTCACAAGATGCAAACCGAAGGCCTGAGATTAAAGAAGGAAATTAGCAAAGAACTCAAAACCATGGGGAAATGCCTACTGTTAGCTGAAGAGGAATGACTGATTTTAGCTATCCAGAACCATCTCAAAAACTGACTTACATGGCCACTTTCTTATAGTTTGATATTTAGTGAATCTTCAGGGTTTTGCTTACAAAAAAAGAAATCTAAATGAATGAAAGTTCGTGGGTCCTTTCCCCCTTACCATGTGACAAATAATGCTTGCACCAGTAAAATGTATTTATAGGTGCAGGACTCACCGACTGAGCTTGGGACTCAAGCCTGGCCTGAAAGGAGGCTGTCAGGGAGCCAGCAGGAGACATACCCGAGTGTGCCTCTCATATGCAGCTTTAAACTGGAATGCAGAAAGACTTCTGGTCTCTGTGCAGTGATGGACCAGGACTTAAATGTAGAGCCAGGTCACTGGGCCCAATGGGCACAGTGTGGTTGGCCTGCTACAATGGCTGGTAGGCTGCCAGATTTTATATACTGCCTTAGCAAACACTGAGTAGCAATTCTGAGCTTTGTTTATAGTAGTAGGTGGGTACAATTATTTGAAATGCCTTAAAAGTGTAACTATAATAAAACAAAAATAGCAATCAAATAGGCATGAGAAAGCCATATGTAGAATATAATAAGATGAAAGGCAGGGTAAAATAAAGATGTAAATGTGTCATATCCCCCCATTTCCTACAGGGTCCTGTAAATCTGACTTTGAATTTCCTGCCAGCCAAGGTACAGAAAGTAACAGGAGCACTTAAAACAATGCTTTGCATTGTGCAGAAGAAATAGGGAGGGGGGTTTCCATACATAAATAGTTGATAACTACTTTCAGAGGCCTCTGAAGTGTCATTAAAACAATCACTTTCCTTGATGTGGCACTTCATACTTCAGATATTATTTTCTTTATTTCTTATTTTATGAAAAAATAAAACTTCATCACCAAATACTAAGAGAACAGCAATAGTTATTACACTGTGTGTCACTGTCTTTAAAGTAGTTACTCAGAGGACAAGCCATAATCTATAAAGATTCTTACAAAAGGAAACACAATAACACAGAACTTTCTTTTTATAGTAATAGATAATTATAGTATGAATGTTCTGTGAGGTAAGATTTGAGAGTATTATTTTTTATTTTGTTTATTTTTGTGTATTTAGTACAGGGCCTCACTACAGACTGAACTCGTAGTGATCCTTCTGTTTTCAGCATCCCAAGCACTGGGATTACAGGCATGTGCCCCCATGCCCAGTCTTAGTTGCTGTCTCAGTGCACCCTGGGGGTGGGGCCAGCATGGTGGTTGAGAGTATTATTAAAACAATAATGTATCTCTTGCTCATGAACCTAGGAATCTCATCTAACTGGGAGCACAACACATCAAAAATATGCAGAAAGAATTCTGAGACCGCAAACCAGATGGCAGCAAGTATACACTGGTACACAGAAAACAGCCTCTCATTTAGGATCTCTGTCTTCTTATTTAACCTAAAATTTTAATAAAGATCACTAATTTTTCCTTTAGACCTACAGTACACCAAAAGTAGTAATCAAATTATCACAGAGAAACTATGACACATATATTTCCAAAATGGGCTCATGCAAAAGCAGAGGTAAGTACTGTGATAAGAGTGTTAGGGTCAACACTGCAGCCCTGAACGCTCACCAGGTAGATTGAGCAGTGCTATGACGGGGTTCACTGTCTTGCTCCCAGACCCAGACCCTCCACAAGCCAGCATTTCACAGAATTACCTCTGCAACCTTCCAGGAACAGAAATACCATCCTGTTTGCCCACTCCCAATTTATAATCTTTCAGTGCTTTTCTAGGCTCATGAGATAAAATCCTTGTTTAAAATGGCCCACAGGCCTCCAGTGCATTCTATGGACTGCTGGTTGGTCAGCCTCTGCTACTTGGACCGTTTCACATTTCCTTCCCTCTCTCCCTGGAACGTCTCACGCGTGCTGCTCCTGTCAACCTGCAGTGTCATCTCCTCTATAAGCTTACCTGAGGTGGTCATGGTGGTGCATGCCTATTATTTCAGCCCTCTGGGAAGGTGAGGCAGGAGGATCACAAGTTGGAGCCCGGCCTGGGCAACTTAGCAAGGGCCTGTCCCAAAGTAATAAATAAATAAATAAATAAATAAATAAATAAATAGCTGGGGATGTAGCACAGCGTCGAGGCCATTGGTTCCACTCCCTCCTGCTAAACCAGCCTTACCTAGTCCTGGAAGTTAGGTATTCCTGTGCACCTTCAGCACACTAGGAGTCGCAGGCGCATCGTAACTCCTTATTCTGAGTGATGAATATTTTCTCTACTGCGCTATGAGCTCGGGTGGAACAAGGACCATATCTGGCTCCTATATGTGCTAAATATATGTTTACTGGTAAAAATGAAGATAATTATCACGGGACGAGCATGGCATATCTTTCCCGTATATAATATTTAAATTTACTAAAAGATTGAGGAGAAACTTATTCCTTTACTAAAGAAAGGAAATTCATTATAGAGTAGAACGCAAATACCATATGAATTTTAAAGCTAAAAAAGATTTTCAAAATTCAAGAAGGCTACACCCCTAGATTTTTCTAGTGACACTGTGCTTACAATAACGTATTGACAGTGTGGTAAGCATCCATTTCACAAAGATCTGGGTAACCAAAGCTTCTCTTCATTTTACTAGATGAGAATGCGTAAGCAACTAGTTCCTGAGATACCACCCCGCAGAGGGGAAACGGTTAGGTACTACATCACAGATTACAGGTGGGGCTGGCGCCAGACCCCAGGCCTCCAGGGACGCGTCCAGCACCCGGCTTTTCATCAGCGCGAGTAACCAGCCACCTGGTCCCTGCTGCAAGGATGCCCACCCTCCTGAGCCACGTATGGGGAGGGCGGCCTCTGGCAGGCTGAAGGACACTGTAAGTGCTAATGGAGCAGAACCGAGAAGCGAGTAGGAAGATGAAGCCCAGCGCTTCCCTGTTTCCTAATCCGGGAGGGACCCGAGCTCCCCTGGAGGGCTGCAAACCCCAGCCGCTCCACTCCCGCCCAGGCCTGCGCGGCTCTCCCCCTGGTGGCGGAAACGCAGAGTGCGGCGCGCTTCGGAGACCCGGGCCACCTCCTTCTCGGAAGTGCCAGGCACTAGTAGCTCGAGGGCCTGGAAGGCGGGAAAGCTCCGGAGTAACTGAGACGAGGACGCGCCGCGAAGGTCCACGCGGCGGCCCGGCTTCGTGGTCCTGCAGCGTGGCCAGTTCCCACTCGAGGACGCCGGCCACTGCTGCGGTTAGGAAGCCGGGGCCCCGGGGGTAGCCACCAGGGAGGGTGGTCCCTGGGGACGCGGCGGTGACTGCCGCTCCGATAGCCAGCGGGAGCCTGGCGGGCTCTGCAGCCCCACGCG
>NDGN011353026.1:0-12640 GCA_002564285.1 Tympanoctomys barrerae | reverse complement strand
ACCAAAAAAAAAAAAAAAAAAAAAAAAGGTAAATTTACCAAGGTTGCTAGGCAAATAATACTTTCTCTTAGGTTTTTCTACCTATTAGTAGCTAAAAAATAATGTCCATGTACACTTAATTAATCTAGAGCTTTAATATAATGCCTACTGAAATCCCAGAAAGCTATGTAAAATGAACAAATGATTCTAAACTTTACATGCAAATGCAGAACCTGCAAAAGCCAAGATATTCTTCAAGAAGAAAAGCTGGAGGACTCACATTAATAATGATGAAGATGCATTGGAAAGCCAATTAAAATTGCAAGAAACTACTGCAAGAATAGACAAAGATCAACTAAAGGAAACAGAACATTTTGGATGTCATTAATTGGAACTTCTGTTCATCAAAGACCCATTAAAAGTATAAAACAAGAAGGCATACTTGAAGATATTCTCAATGCATATACCTGCAAAGACTCATTTCCAGAAGACATCAAGAATTCCTACATAACAAGAAAGACAGATAATCCAATTTACAAATGAATAAAAGACAAGAACGGATAACTACACTGGCAACAAACAAACAAAAATTACTTAATAGCATCAGTCATCAAGTAAATGAAAATTAAAACCAAAACAAAAACCCACATTAAAACCACATCAGACAGAGATTATGAACTGAAGACTAAAAACCACAAATTCTTACATGGAGACAATGCAACTCTCATAAATTCCTGGTAGTATTATAAATCAGTACATTCTCTTGGAAAGCTACTTAACAGTACCTACTAAAACAAATGCATATACCTTACATCCAGACAATTACAGTTCTACGTCACCAACAGATTTATACACTGCTTTTCAGGCTAGCTTTAATCAAAATAGCAAAACACTAAAAGCAATCTAGAAAATCAGCAAAATATATGGTCTAATCATAAAATGAAATACTATACATCCATAAAAAGACCCACAAAGTATATCAACATGAATGAATCACATAATAAAGAAAAGACTACTATATATTTCCAACATAATACTCAAGAAACGAAAGAATTAGTTTACAGGGAGAAAACTCAGTGTAACACTTACTGCTTATTGAAAAAATAAGGAAACTTTACTGGTAGGCTGAAAGTACTTTAAATCTTACTTGGTTGCATATGTGAAATTATCAAGCTTTACACTAAAAATCTGTATACAGTGCACAGACTGAAACGCAATATAGAATTTTGAAAATATACACTCTAGGCAAAATTACCTTGCTATTAAATAGTCCACTTTCAATTTTAGCACCTTCTGCAGAATACTGGAGTCTTGGATAAGATATCGAAGTGCTCGTAGCCCTGCTGCTCGCACTTCTTTTGCTTCATTTAATAAAGCTAACCGCAAACTGTATGAAAACAAAGAAATTTTAACGTGTAAGTTTCAAGTACACATAAAATTACTGTGTAAGTATCCTATAACCAAAATGCTTAGGATGAGATGCAATTCAGATTTTTAATTTTTCCAGTTTTGGAATGTAGAGATGCTGGTTCATGAACTTAATGCTTTTTATGATTCTGGTTGCAAATCTATCTGAATCAAATTCAATGGTTAGTGTCAATGTTGACTCAGGTTCTCATCCAATTTATTTTGCAGCCAGAATTAGGGAAAGAATTAAATTAGTGAACTGAGGTACCACTAATGTACCAATAGAACATTTTCAATCTGAAAATCCAAACTCCAAAACTTTTTCAACACTGACAAACACAACACTCCGGATGTTTCAATGTTTTAGATTTCAGTTTTTCTGATTAGATATTCTATTACATCAAATTCTTCCTCCACCGAGATATGAAAAATATCTAGTCATACATGATTAATTTCATCTAATTACATTTTACATTTCTAAAAACCACACAATGGGGCTGTTGAGACAGCTCAGGGGTCTAAACTGCCTGCTTAAGCAAACGCAGGGGCCACAGTTCATCCCCAGCACCACATGCCATGTCAGTCCCACCCCCATGGCGGGATGAGCCAGCCACAACACACACACACACACACACACACACACACACACACACAATGCAAGCCATTGAGACTTCACTCGATGTAAAGTTACTTTCAATCAGTGCCTTCTGGCACATTCCTGTCAGTCAGGAAAATGTGACTAAACTGTACTCAATCTTCCATCATTCATTCATTTCATACAGGAAAATGGGAAATCACACTTTTGCCAAGCTCTCTCATATGCAACTACAATATACCTCCCCCTTCACATGCTTTGTACTTCACACCTCTCTCAGAAAAAATCATTGGTTTAAAAATATAACAACACCAGGCTCAGGTCAGTGTACCAATTCTTTCATTTTTATCACTGCATCTTTGCAGTATGTGTTCACATTCTGTGAACCCTTCGCCCCCATCTGCTGATTCCTTTCCCATTTAAGAACTGTCTCCCTACTTTCTATTATCATTTATTTCTATCATTTTAAATTTTATTTAAAATTTAGGATTGGCATATAAGAGAACTATGCTACAGTCAAGATTGTGTATCTTATTTCATTTATTATTATGGTCTCAAGGTGCATCCATTTACCTACTCATTTGTCTTTATGTCAAGAGTGTACTTCATTATATGAAAAACCACATTTTCTTTATCCATTCATCAGTTGATGAACATACAGGCTGCTTTTAAGATGTAGCTATTGTGAAATATGCCGCCATAAACACGAGTGTGCATGTAATATGATGTCTTACTTATTTTGAGAAGATACCTAGAAAAGGAAGAACTGGATCAAATGACATTTCTAGTTTTAGTTTACTGAGGAACCCCCATGATTTCTGTAATGGTTATACTAGTTGACATTCCCACCAACAATGTAGAAGGGTTCCTTTTGTCCTGCTGCCTTGCCAGCATTTTTATTATTTGATTTCTTGATGACAGTCATTCTTTTGGGGCTAAGATGGAATCCCAATGCTGTTTGAATTTCAGTTTCTCTAAGGACCAGATATGTTGAACATTTCTTCATATATGTTTTTATAATTTATAATTATTTGTCTATGAAATGCTTATGCCCTGTATTTATCTATTTTTGACTGGTTATGAAGGGGGCTCTAAACTTCGTTTTAAATACAAACATAGACATTGTTTTTTTTTCTTTTCTTTTTGAGATGGTCTCGCTAGGCAGTTGAGGCTGGCCTTGAGCTCACTCTGTAGCGTGGTCCTGAACTTGCAGCAATCCTCCTCCCTTAGCCTCCCAAGTGCTGGGATTACAGGTGTGTGCCACCAAGCCCAACTTCTTCATGTATTTTAGATACTAGTCTGTCTAAGTAATACCTGGAAAAATATTTTTCCCATTCTGTTGGGTTTCCTTTTCACTTTGTTGGTTGTTTCCTTTGCCGTAGAGAAGTTTTCTAATTTGGCACTGTACTAATTCTAATAACCTGAGGGCACAAACAAGATGTTATGAAATTACACTCTCCTGTCTCTAGCAGTATGTTTGGGTAAATCAAGTTTGCCGAATTGCATTTTCTATTAGGTAAGACCCACATTTATAGGTTCTCCTCATTCCTGGGAAGAAAATGAGAAATTGAGTACACAATTTTCAGATTTAATTTTTAAGTCTAAATTACAGAAGTGTAAGTAAGTATTGATAAGTATTGGTAAAGTATCAAATGAGTCACAACATAAAACCACTGAAGACCTTAAATTTTTATAATTTTTAAGCAGCCGTTTCCACCAAAATCAAATTATGTGTTGTATTATCTTATATCACACTTAAAATTATTAAAATTAAAATACTAAGGTCTACGAGGGGTAGGAAAGGAGTAAATTATACTTACCAAATTATGATATCTTCATAATTAAAGCCCAGTTTTTCTTCACTGTGGCCAATATCACAAAGAAGCTGTTCAAAAAAGAAAAGTGTATATACATGAGCTGTGAAGGATTTATATACTTCAAAATTTTAGCCTAGAAAATAAAGACATTTCTAATAAAAATTTTGGAAAAAAATGTTTCTATGTTAAAATACACAACTTTATTCCTATCATCTCATTTTTTATTTGACCCACCAGTTTTGAGATTTCTTTTATGAACTGATCAGTTTGTTCCCACCTTAGTATTTTACCATTTTAAAAACTTTTATTGGTTACACCCATTATTGACTTATTAGCCTAACAGAAATGATTCCTTTACCATGTCCTTAACAATAACATTTTATATCTGAATTACATTTTCCCCTCTTACAATCCACTTGCTATTCTGTTTTCTACTTATATTTAAGGCCCATAAGATCTTACTGTTAACTTTTTCAGCCAGTATCTGAGATTTACTCACATATTTATCCTTTCACTATTTAAAATTTTTTAATTTTAGTGATTCCATAATGTAACATTCTTTCTCCTAGCTCAATACACTGACATTTTGTTGGCATGTTTTTCCATTTAATTTTAGCCTGGGTGGTTAGTTACAATTCTCTTGGGGCTAAAATTGATTTTTTTAAAAACTACTTTCATTTGTGAAGAATTATTTTGCTGGATACATAAAATTTTAGGCTAGCTCCTACTTTATTCCAACAGTTTCAATTTATTTTAAGAAATCTACCATCTGTTTTACTTTTGTTCTTCTGTACGCTACGTCCTTTTTCTCACACTGATTTAAAGACATTTTTTATCTTTGGTTTTCTACAATCTTATAATGATATATCCACATGGCTGCTTTTATAAACATCCTGCTTACAGTAAACAAAACAGCTTAACTCCCTGGACTAATATATTTTATTAGTTTAGAACACTATACAGTATCTCTTCAAAATTACTTCTACCCAATTCGATTTATTTCCTGTAGTAATTCAATCATATGTGTGTCAAATCTTTTCAAGTATACCACAGATTCCTAAATTCTTTTGTACTTTCTTCTATTTCAAATTTTTTGTACCTGTTCTTATGCTCAATTTTTCTTACAACCATTTATTACAATCATCTATTGAGATGATTTTATTTCTTCCAGTACTAGAGACTGTTTAGGGCCTATGTACCAAGGTACAATCCCAAAACTTTTTTAAAAAAATGTTGAGACAGTGTTGCTAAATTGCTAAGACGCTCAGGCTGGGCTCAAATTTGCAATCCAACTACCTACTCTCCCCAGGTGCTGGGATTATAGGCATGTATCACCACACCTGAGTTCTTAATTTTAGCTTTTTTTTTTTTGGTCTTAATTTATATTTAATACTTTTATATATTCCAATAATTTAATGAAAATCTTAATATTTTATCTACTTTTCTCCACAGTTTCCTCCATTTTCTTTATGTATTAATCATAGTTATTAAAAGTGCTTCCACCTAAATGGATCTGAATGATAATGGATCATCTCTGGGTCCACTTTTGTTAGCTGTTTTCCTTTTTGTTCTAGTCATAGAACATGTCCTTTGGCGGTTCCTCTCATCTTTACTTCTACATACATAGCTGTGCTCTTAAGACTTGGTTAACTTTTGGTTCTTCCCTAGCCCCTAACATTTCAACTGAAAGCTTATTGGTAAATGACCAAGTCCAAAAAAGATAGCAAATTTAATTTTTAAAATAAAAATACAAAAAGTTTCACTTCTGATTTTCAAAGATTTTCCTGTTTGTGTTTTAAGTATTCCGTACTAGGTAGCCCTAGCAATCAGAGAAGTTATGCAGGGGTAAATCTCCTTATGTTTGATACATCCTATGGTGTCACCAAAAACTTTGTGCTGCTTCTTTCAGCAACAGTACTCATAAGTGTAAAACCACAAGTATTCCTTGGGTATTACCTGTTCAAAAAGAAAGCTCCCAAATATAAAATTCTTCTGTCTGACACCTTGCCCTCCCCCCGAGAAATTTCCTGCAGTCTTCAAGCTTTCTAAGCTGTTTTCATTAGGACCACTGATCCTACTAGCTAACTGAATCCTGCATGGATGACTACAGGCAGCCTAAATCTTGTTATAAGTTGTGAAATTTTTTTATTTACAAGTTACCTGAAACCTGAAATTATATACTGGGACTAAGTGAAATAGATTGAAAAGGTAAATCATTTAACTTTTTCTCTTTAAGCAAGATTAAAGATTTTAAAAGGGTCTTTAAAGTGCTACTATTATTCCTTGGTATAAATATTATAACCATACAAGAAACAACTGTCTTTCACTGTGTGAAAAGAATGAACACTTCTAAGAAAATGCTAGTAAGTAAATTTTTTTCTCCAAATGTTTTAGAGACCAAAAACCAGAGACAAGCAAACAAAACAGAATAGAGGTCAGGAATAAAGTACTTGCTCTGAGAACAGTATATGTCATATTTATAAAATGCTTAGGCTTCTAAAATATGATGAACAAAGAGGCTCTAGATTTTCAAAAGAACTTCCGTTTTTGAAAATTTATTTTTATTGTTTTGATACACAATGTTGCAAATACTTAAAAATAGAATGAGTTTTTAATAGATTCACATATTTTTCTAAAATTTAACTACAGGACATAACTATCATAATAATAGTTAGCTTTGTGGCTCAATAGAGGTGCCTGGGGGACATGGGAAGTAATTTTCATGTTTAACCACTTGATATGACAATTGACAAAGTTGTGTGCATTTGTGCACAATTGTCAAACTAGGAGTTTTACTCAAATAATCTGCTAATAGGTTTTGCATGTTTACCTGAGCATCACAGGGGGTAAAATATACCCACTCTATTCTTCTATAAACATGTATTTTATCATAAATGCAATGTGAGTTTAAACTCAGAGTAGCTGTGACTCAGAAAAACAAAAAAACCCTGCATTCAACCATTTGTCAGATGAAAAGCAAGGTGTACACAGGACATCCAAAGCAGTAGAAGATACATCTTACTCATAAAATCCTTCTGTTAAATTTTTGTGTGTTTAGGATTTGTTTTAAAGAAAGTTTTCTTTTGATTTTCCTGGTAGAAGTAACCCAGTGCAGCACAATGGCACATGAGAAACCAGATTCATAAGTTTTGAAAGAGATTCAAAGTGAATAATCATATCACGCATGCATAACTGATAAGATAATGACTTTGATATTGGCCATGTGAGCCAAAGTTCCTGTAACAGTGAAATGTACAGACACAGGGAATGCACACCTCCTTGACTCAGATGACTAATGAGTACATACTTGTCTAGCAGAAATAAATGGTACAAAGACAGTCACACAACCACATAGAACAATGCAATGTTAAAACTAAGTCCAAAAGTATAGTGAGGATCTTGGCAGAGATGAAACCTACTGGACAGAATTCTAGCACTGCTATTTAATGTTGGCAACTGTTTTTAACACATGAAATGATACAAGACACTGTGAAATACACAAATGCTGAAAGAGAAATGTTCTATATGCACCAATACTCATACTAAAAAACATATTATGATACTTCACTAGCTAAACTGAAAGGATTCATAGGTCTGCTGTACTCAGCCAGGGCTTCCTCATGGTAATCACAAGAAGACTTACAGAAAAGCAATGAGTATGGGCTTCAGGTTGGCAGACTGGTAACACTGAGATTTTCCTTCAGTACTGCCTAAGGCTTGATGACAAAACTACTTGCCAAGAAAGAAAAAGAAAAAGAACTGATAATCTTGCTGGTATCCACTCAATTTATCTGAATACATGACTAGAGATCAATGTCTTGCAGCATTTCATAGTCACTGTCGCTTCAGGTACTATACTGCCCCAAAACCTTCAAAATATGGCATAAATGTATTCCATTATAGATGAGAAGGCCTTTTGAATAGATGCTTTCAATTCAGAAATTTATTCTGAAATTCTACCATCAGTTCCTTATTCCTATAGTAACAAAATGATACTGTGAACAGACTTCTTGTTCCCAATTCCCAAACTAATTACAATATGAAATTCAACAATTGGTTTACCAGTTTCCAAATGATGTTATATTGCCTAACAGAGCACAAGTTGGAACAAAGCAGAAATTTCAAACTAAATGGTCCAATTTCAAACCAGAGAACTGTATAGTACAATCTTTGGATTTCAAATTATGTAACAGTGGCCTCACATATGGCAAAGAAAAACAAACTAGTACTGCTGTCAACATACCATGATAAAAATACTGATATGGAAACCTCAACAAAATGGAAGCCTGAGATAGTACCATTCTACAACAAAACCAAAGGCATAGATGTTGTTGCTAAGTTAAAGCTAAAACTGTATTACTCAAACATAAAACACCGACCAACTACTGTTTTATTCAATCCTAAACATGTGTGGGATAGTTTTGATAGTTTACAAAGAAAATAAGACAAATCAAAATATCCTGGACAAATTTTCTCAGAAGACTGGGACTGGAACTCATAAGAGATCATTTATAGCAGAGGAAAAATGAAATGTTTCTGCCCAGGAACCACACACACACAAAAAAATTGTGGAGTACACTGGTAAGCTGACAGGTAAACAGAGAGGCACAGCATCACAAAGACTGTCTCAAGTTATTTTTCTGCTGTTGCTGGGTTCAAAACCAGACACCCAAAATTAAGGAAAGAAAGGTTATTATTTAGTTCACAATTTGTGGAGGTTTCAGTCCATACTCAGCTGGCTCCAAGGTAGACACAGACTGGCACACAGCAGAGGGCAGTTGTTCATGGTGGCAGAAAACAGCAAAGAGCAAAGGGAGGCACAGCCAACAACTGGCTCTCTCCTTATATTATAAGCAGGCTACCCTGTGGTGGGGGTGTAAGAGTTTTTGGGGTTTTTTTTGGCTTTTCTCCTCGAATGTCCTCAGGGCAGGTTTGGCTGCTGGAGGGTTGTGGGGATCAAACTGCAGCAACCTGAGGCTGACAGCTTTGTGAAAGCAGCCGCTTAAACCACTGAGCTAGGGCCGGGTCCCCATGTGGTGGGGGTGTAGAACTCACACAATGTCCATGCCCTCCTCTTGCACAGAATGAGGGTATTTGCAAAGTAAGAACCCTGGCTCCCTGCTGAGTTACTTAAACTTCTGAACTTCTCAATTTGACACAACATATCTACTACTACAAAGAGTTTGACAATAGGAAAACCAGAAAGATGTCACCTGTGCCCTACAGGAAAAGACAGAAAAACAAACTATAAGTGCTATCAGTGTAAGCAATATTGTGTATGAAACATGCAGTTTTCCTGAGTTAAGACTGCCTGGGGTGTGGCAGCTGAAGCAAAGATCATTGCTGTGGGGGACTTTTGTTATTTATGCGTAATTCAGAGGTTTTTCTTTCTCTCCTTCTTATTTTTCTGTATTTAGAACAGGGTCCAAAGGGTCTAGAGGGTCTTACTACGTAGATAAGACTCATAGTGATTCTCCTCTTTTCAGCCTCCTAAGTGCTGGGATTACAGGCACTCGCCACCACGCCCAGTCTATCGCCATCTCAGCGCACCCCGCAGGCAGGGCTGGCACAGCACACTGGAGATCAAAGCCCCGGGCGCTGCGCTCTGTCTAAGCAAGCACTTTAGTCTGCAGAGCTATCAGGCCAGCCAAGGTTTTTGTTTCTGATGTTATCTTTTAGGTTTTGTAAGTAAGTAAACAACTGATGTGAAAAATGTTGATGTCTATTCTAAGTGCTCATTACATTATTTGATGTTATTCTACTGATATTTTCCTGAGTGCATACTGTACCATACAGCAGAAAGCCCAAGCACAGAAAGATGAGAGAGAGACAAGAATGGCCTGCCACACTGGAAAAGAAAGCTAAGCACATGTATTGTTGATGTAAGCAAAACATGTGCATGAAGCTGACGTGGGTGAAGACTGCCTTGGGTGTGTGCTACTGGTATTTTCACTGTAGTTCATGTAGGAATTTATTTCTGATATTGTCTTCTAGGATATATAAGTACACAGAAAATACTGATTTTACTGTAAATGTACACTACATATTAATCTTGCTTTATTTTAAGTTCCTATTAGGTATACATTGTATGATACAAACCTCCTGACATAACAGCAAGGCCAGCAAGATGTCAAGTGTGTCCTAGAAAAAAACCAGGAAATCGAAACACATGTGCTAACAATAAAAGCAGTAAGTATATAGGGGACATGCTGTTGTGAAGTGTGAAGACTCCCTCAGATGTAACAGTTGAAGTAAAGATTTTTTTGTAGAGTTCTATTGGTATTTTCATGCTAGGTAACACAGTAATTCATTTATGTTGCTATTTAGATTTTTTACACTAAAAATATCAATGTTCAAAATTTTGATGCTTTTTTACTTTCAATAAATTTTAAAATACAGTACTGAGACTGGGCATGGTGGCATGTGTCTTTAATCCCAGTGCTTGGGAAGCTGAAAACAGGAGGATCCCTATGAGTTTGATCTGTGTAGTGAGACTCTGTAGGCCCTGTACTAAATACATTAAAAATAAAATAAAATTTTAAAAAAGCAAACAGACTTTTACATTCAGGATAGTTTTTCTGATAGTTTTCCTATGGAGTACTCACTGTTTGGTATAACAAAATTAAAATTAATAATTCACCAATAGAAATCTTATAAAGAACATGGGTATCATACACCTACAATAATGTGCCTTTATGACAGAACTGGTGTTATGTCCCATGAGCTACAAGGAGAATAAAAATTTTCTACACCACTAAAAAAGTAATTACATACCAATCAAACATTAAGTAATGTATTTTTTTAAAATCTCCAACAAATGTGACAGTAAAAAAATTAAGGCTCTGTACATAATTTGTAGAAACTATAATAAATAAAAAACACAAACTGGGACAGAAACTTTTATTTCCTCACAATTTTGGAGGCCCACAGTCCTAGATAAAGATGTTGTTGGACTTTGTGTGCTATATTGTTGTTGTTTTGTGGAGATTACTGGAGATTAAGCCCACAATATACCCTCTTTAAAAAAAAAAAAAAAAGTTTACAACAGGACTTCATTCAGTCTTTATGTTACCCAGGTTAGGCTCAAACTTGTTATATCCCTCTGCTTCAGCCTCCCTCAAGATTTCAGGTTAGCAATACTACTCTAGGTTTGGGCTTGTGTACTTCTCAAAGACTTCCTCCTGAGCACATGGCTATTTTTGGTGATTCCACAAGGGGTCTTTTTCTGCATGTGTCTGTATCATAATCTTTTTTCTTCTTCTTTTAAGCACAGAAAGATTTTATTACAAATCCAATGGGGCATTTAAGACTTGCCACAGATGGACGGATACACTAACCCCTGCTTATCAAGCCAATCCATCATAGTTTATGAGAACTATTTGAGCTAATATTACTGTATTGTTTGTAAGGAAGCTATAATTTCCCTCCATCGCTGGCCTTATGAAAATCTCAAATGTAAAAGGCTGTTTGTTTTTAAATTTTATTTTTTTAATGTATTTTGTACAGGTTCTACAGAGTCTCACTACACAGATCAGACTCATAGTGATCCTCCTGCTTTCAGCTTCCCACGAGCTGGGATTAAAGGCATGTGCCACCACTCCCAGTCTCAATCGCTGTCTCAGTGCACCCCAGAGGCAGGGATAGCATGACACACTGGGGTTCAACCCTGGTCCCTGTGACTGTCTAAGCAAGCGCTTTAATCTGCTAAGCTATCTGGCAGGCCCTGTTTGCTTTTTTAATCCCCTAAACAGAATTAGGATGAAGAGGTGAAAATCAGCTAAACATGAGACTTCCTCCTGGATTGCTCACTATGGTCACCCAGCCCAGCTCCTCCAATCAGCCTACTCTTTACAGCTGTAGGGCGAGAGGTCCTCCTCCCTCTCAGGGATATGCTAGATCCTAGGCTGATCCAACCCAAGGAAAGCCTGACACACCAGGGTGGAACGGAAAGGCTGCAGCACTGGAAGCAAACTTCTATTCAAATATCTGTGCTCGTGGCTGCATACCCAACATTGACACTACAAACCCTAATCCTTCTCTCTTCCCTGTAGCTAAACAAAGGCTTCTATGACTTCTTGCGAAAAAAGGGCACTCCACTCTTAATCATACCTCACCACCAGAAGAATCATAATCTTCTTTCCTTAAAGGAACATATTTCATACTAGATTAAGTTTCCCTATATTTTTTTCATTGTTAAAGACCTACAAAATAACAGGTTCCTACTTACTTTCTTGTGGCGGGACAAAAAAACTGACTTCCACAAGTTAAGAGGTTTATTCTGGCTCAGTTTGTAGAGGTTTCAGTCCATAGTTAGTTGGCTCCAAGGCAGAGTGGCATGGCAGAGTGACATAGCAGGTGACAGCACTCATGGCAAGGCGAGCACCCAGGCAAAAATCAACAGCAATACATGGACAAACATAAAACACACACACACACACACACACACACACACACACACACACGGAGAAACCCATCCCTTCCCACCAAGCTTCACCTCTCAGCATCACATTCTGCTATAAATCTATTACTGGATTAATCTGCTGATGAGTATCATATACCCATGATGCAGTTACCTTCCAAAAGCCCCACCTATGAGAACATGAAACTTTTTTTGGGGGGGGGACATTGAAATATAAACCATAACAATCAGAATTAGCATTGCTAAGAGATACCCTTATAATGTCAAATTATTAGACACTATACTCTTCACAGGGGTTGATATTCCATATCATGTATTTTAGGGTTTTTTGCAACAAGAGGGATATTCTCTTTTTAAGATTCAAAGTAGTAGCAAAGATAATGCATCTTAGTCATAATGCATCTTAGTGCTGGGTATGGTGGT
>NDGN011353025.1:0-12525 GCA_002564285.1 Tympanoctomys barrerae | reverse complement strand
GGGAAGTAGGTGGCTACATTTGTTTACTCTTGTCTTGAGGTCTGGCCCACAGCAGGGAGTATCTGTTCCTTCCAAAGTTGCAAAGTCACCTTGTCTTCCATATTGTCTCTTTGAGGGGCTGACCCTGTCTGACTGCTTAAAATATTTCTATCTAATACAGCTGCCTATAATAACATGTGTGGGAGAAAGGCTCCTACAAATTAATAGGAAATGTGGTATATTAACACAGTTAAAAATGTATTTTATAACACATTAAGTCCCTGACTTATGAACAAGTTCCAGTCTGGGAGAACCTTTGTAACTCAAATTAATTTGTACATCTGACAGAGTTAGTCTCATTCACCTTTGACAGAAATATACAATGTAAAGCATAAAACACAGACACACACACACACACACACACACACACATACTTTTTACTTTTACATTTACCTTAACATGGTGATACAGTGCGGTACAACTGGATTCAGGGCGTTGCCCTTCCTCCCGCTTCTGGACGTCCCGGGCTCTGACTGAGCACCGCACGGCTCTGTGCTCTCACACTGTCCCCTGAGCTCACAGCAGCACACTGTGACAGCGTTCGGCAGACCTGGGAGCTACTTCTGCGATTTGCTCAGTTCTACGAATATGCATAATGCGAGGTCCATCCCTGTCTGTAGAAGTTCTTAACTGGAATGTTCTTAAGTAGGGGACTTAGTAGATTCACCGTTGGTAGAATTAGATGATGGTGATGATTAGAGTGTAGATGAGACGGGTTAAAAGATTGAACAATCCGCATTTTACGGGCCTAGGAAATAGCTTAGGGGCTTACGCACCTGCATTCCATCCCTGGTACCAAAACCAAAAACCAACCAACCGAACAAAAACAACACAGTGATTTGGCTGAGGATGTTTTTGAGAGAGTAAATGGAGATTCTTGTGCACTGCTCTTTCTAAGCCTCTCTCTAGTGGATGGGAAGAAAAAGGGGCCAGAGTGAAATTCGACTATGTGGTCACTTCATGGTCCTTCCCTTTGTCCTTCTCTAGGACCTTGTGGGAAAGGACAGGATTAGCAACCTGTTTGGTTGATGAGTTCATATGTGTGGGTTAAGGAGGAGAGGTCAGGAATTTCTTCCTTTGTGAGCCTTCTGTCTGGTGGTGGGAATTTGTTTCATTTTTGGTGGTAATGGGGATTGAACTCAGAGCCTTGTGCGTGCTAGGCAACCTCCCTACCCGAGTGAAAACCCCAGCCCTGGTGTTGGGAATTTATAATCAAAATGTAGACAGGGATGTACAGCAAGCCAGGGCGTGTAGGAGGAATGTGCTATGCATGGGGGTTGTGAGGCTTAGCTAGAAACTCACATTGACCATACTTTGCCATGAGAACATACTGGGACACAAAGGTTGTTGCCCCACATAGGGATGGCACATTGCTCTTCCCGTGACTAGTGACTGATGAAAGTATCTGGAGCTACTTTTTCCCTGGCTGTTAATTACATGGGGAAAACCCCTTACTCAGTAAATTGTGTCACTTGAAGAATGTGCTCTGGTTACCCTCTAATCCTTCTTTTACTGTTCATTAGGTTTTCCATCACTTAGTCTACAACTTCCGAGTTTCTCAAGGACAGGGGACAATGAATACATGTTTCTTTGAAATTTGGATCACATTTACTTAGCCAAATCTATAGTGAGTGGACGATCGCTCTTGTTTAAGAAGCTGCTCTTCACCACTGCATAAGTTCCAAGTGGCAATGAAAAGGACAGAGCTTTAATCTTGTCGGCCTTCCTTTGGAGGAAAAAGAAGGCGAGAGGCTGCCAACCAACCGGCTTGCTGAGAGAGCGCAGCCTCAAAGTGGACTTTCTCCTGCACATCAAGGGAGGGCCCTTTCCTATTAGGGTTTCTTTTTTCCAGGCAAAATATGGCTGTGGGTGAATGGTGTCCTTGTGTGGGAACTGGCAGGAATCGTCCCTGAGAGCTGTAGTGGAGAAGGGGTCCTGTTGGGGGAGGGCTGTGGGGGCATGTCACCTTCCTATTAGTGTCCCCAGGACATTGGAATTTGGGGGACTTGTTAGGGAGAGGACTTGGCCCTTACCTAATCTCTTTCAGGGGCTTATGCTGCCTCTGTTGGTCAGAGAAGAGAGATGGCAGGGGAGAAGGAGGTGGTGATGACTGGGGAGCTGCAGCAGAGGCAACTGGAGATTGGCAGAGGTCTCAGGAAATATCTCTCAGGCCTCCAAAACAACCACAGCACTGAGGGCAGATGAGATGGGATAGGGAGAATTCATTCACATGCATGTACCTAGTATCTGGTGCAACAAAACCTAAGCTTATTTATTACCTCCAGAAAGTTTGAAAATAAACTCTGTCAATGGCTACTGTGTAGCCAGGCCCCATGGAGCCGCAGGCCAAGATAAGGTCCTTATGTGGACCTCGGTGCATCTCCAGGCCCCCTTGGGCTGAGTGGGTTGGAGCCCCTCAAGCACTCAGGGAAGGCTTCTTTGCCCAAGGACGTAGAAATACAAGAACGGAGTTGAGCAGAAAGAAAAACCTGGACAACAGTAGCGTGTTTCCTGATCAGCAGAGGAGGCCAGCATAGGGCTGTAGGAGAAGCGCTTGAGCTAGAGCTGGGAGGACACAAGCCCTGGCCATGCACAGTGGGGGACCTGGAGGTTGAGTTGCAAATGCAATTCCAGGAGACTCCTTGTCTCTCAGGGCAGGGCTTGCAAACCTGCTCTGGGGACAGTGGAGGTAGGCACCTCTGTTGTCATCTGTTTGACAGGTAGGCACAGAGAGGGAGGGGGTGTATTTCTGTATTACCATCAGCGAAGCCAAGGCCCAGAGAAGGAAAGTGAACTTCAGATCCTATGCCTGGTGAGAGGCAGGACCAGGGAGAATAGGGGTTTTGTGTTACAACTTCTGAGAGGGACCAGCAGAGAAAGGAAGAGGGGGCAGGGGGAAAGGAGGAGGGGCTCTGTCAACCCAGCTCTCTTGTTTACTTGTACACTTCCTTTGGCAGGCTTCACTGTTTTCCTAAACAGATGCCAGCATTTCTGTGAATTTATCCTGTCCAATTTTCACGAGTTTGGTTGTGAACCTGGAAGGGTGCTTGCCTTCCTGTGCTTCCAACATTGTGCAGCATGCCGAGCCCTTGTCTGATCGCAGGAGCCTTAAGTACAGGACACCAAAGCTGAGTACTTAGCACCTTTCCCTCGCAAGCCATGTGGCTGGTCAACATTCCACGGGGACATGTTGGAAGGTAGAGGGGCATGTTCTTCACCCATTGTCTTTTGTACTCCAATAAAAGGATTAAGTGATGGAGAATCCTTTAACAAGCTATGTGTGTGCACAGTTGGACCGCTCTTGGGCTGGGCCACATTGTTCTCTTAGTAAACCTAGATGTTAGTCCTGACCAAATCTCAGCTGTGTTGTCTAGGCCAGTAGCTTTACCTTCCTCAGTGTCTACCTCCCTCTGCAGGCTAAGGGTCTGCCTCTCCTGCTGCACTAGAAGGCCCCTGCCCGTCCCTAAGTAGAAAGGAAAAGCCAAGGATGCTCTCTTCACCTCAGTGGCGTAGAGCTTCTCTTCCAGTCTCCAAGGCCTTCTGTAAGCCAAAGGCTGTGTGCCAGAGGGCTGGACCCTTGTATCACTTTTCCTGCCCAAGTCTCAGTAGAGTGACTCCAGTTACCTTTACTAAGAGCTGCAGGTTCTGTAGCCTGAGTAACTGGACACTTTCCACGTCCCAGAGAACCCACAGCTCCCAGGACTGGGATGGTTTCCCAAGTCTCCACTGATGCTGTGCTGGTTTTTTCCCTCTGCTTGCATAGAATGAGGAGACGAGATTGATATTGCTAATATTGTTCCTCAGTGCTTTCCTTCTTGGACCTATCGCCATGGTAAAGGGTTGCTTCTTGAATCTTCTATATGTTACTGCCATAATGTGTCTATTATTATTTTTTATTGTTATTGTTATTACTACTATGACTATTATTTGACTTTGTTTTTTACTCAAGCTAACACAGTGTAATGTGCATCTAGGTCATGTGGTTGGGGTGATTTGAGATGAAGCCAATTTTCCATATTTGCTATAATCTTGTGTCTCTTACATGTGCTATTTATGGCATTAATACTGTAGTGTAGTGTCTGATGTACCAGAGCAGCATGCTATGTGTGTGAATGGCGGAGCTTTGACCAAAAGAACATGTCCCAGGAGAGCTTTCTCCTCAAGCTTGTGACTGACTGTGTAAGCAGATGAAATGACTAGGTGGGTGTTTGGAAACCCAGGCTCTGATAGGCAGCTGTGGGAGGCTGGGATTTGGTGGGGTGGGCCTGCGCATGCTCTCCATCTCGTTCCTCTTCATTCCTATCCTTTGTTTTTTACTTAGCTATACGTCCTGCCCTTTTTATTTTTATATTTTCAGACAGTATCTGGCTAAGTCACTAAGTTGTTCAGTCTGGGCTTGAACTTGTAATCCTCCTGTCACAGCCTCCCACAAGGCTTTCTCTTTGTTCTCGTTTAGCTATTTGTTTCCCCCTCTGGGGCCTCCCAGAAGGCTCTCTTTTGAGATTGCTTCTTGTTTTATGTGGCTTTTCCATCTTTGTTGTGCCCACTTGTGGCGAATCTCATTACTGGTCACCGTCCCCTGCTCCAGGATCCTGCCTGCTCTCCACTGCCTCAGTCTGTGTAGGTACACACATCAGCTTTCCTTGCCTGTGACAAAATATCAGAGAAATGCACTTGAAGGAAGAAAGTTCAATTTTGGCTCCTGGTTCCAGAGGGGTTAGTCCATGGTAGCTGGGCTAGTGTTTCTGGGCCAGTGAGGAAATAATGCATCATGTTGAAAGGATGGAAAGTCACTCACACGATGGTGGCAGCAAGCAGGGAGATAGCGAGCCTGAGAGAAGGGGGCGAAGCAAAGGACGTAGATCCCAAGGGTAGACTTCTGCGACCTTATTCCTTGGGCTAGGTCTCACCTCTTCGGTGTCATCAGCTTCTGAAAGGTGATGAATCTGCCCACAAGTCAGTCCACAGGGAAGTCAGAGTTCATACATTCAGCCACCTTCTGAAGGTGACTCGCCACCTCTGAACGCGAGCCTTTGGAGAACATTTTCAGTGCAAACAACAGCACAAGGCACACTGCCCCCATATCGATCAGATACTTTCCTGCCCCTGCACCTGGTTCTTACCTCCTCATGCTTCTAGTGCCCTGTACAACTGTGTCCTTCAGAAATGTGCTCTGCCGAAGTGCTGCCAGCCTGCAAGCAATTTCTTATTCTTTGAAAACATGCCACTCGAGCCAGGTGTGGTGGCGCACACCTGAAATCCCATCCTTTGGGAGGCTGAGGCAGGGGGATCATAGGCGACTTTGAAGCCAGCCTGAGCTACAAAGTGAGCTCAAGGCTAGCCTGGACTGTATAGTGAGACTTTGTCTCCAAAAGACAATAAAGAAACAAGCTATCCCACTCTTAGTGACGCCTAACGTATGGATTGCCACGTGACAGATCACTCTGCAACATTAGAACAAGTATGCAGCATGTTAAAAACTATGGTGCTTGTTTTAAATTTTTAAAATTTATTATAGAAGAAGACACAGTGCTGTGATTTCCCTACTACTTTGCCTCACCCCATCCATCTCCCAAAGCCCTCATCCCATCCTGCTTCTTTCTCAAGTGCCTCTGGAAGCCCTCTTTTGTGACGTCCTTTAGTTGTGCTATTGTGACTTCATGATGCCCCCAGTCAGTTCAGCACTTTTACCCCTCATGGTCACACTGACTTTGGGGAAGAGCCAGAAGCTGCTTGGGGGCAGATCTGCTGATCAAGGAGGATTAGGACACACTGTCACTTTTTGCCAGCCGGCCCTTATAGTGAATTGCATTCTGCTGCAGCAGTCTCTGTGAACACATTTTGTAAAGATACTCAGGCAAAACGACTTGCAGAACTGCTTCAGGAAGTGACAAGAATGATGGGTTAAGGGGATCTGAAGAGAGAGGAGTGTTTTGAGCGGGATTCACGGCAGTGTGTCTTTTAAATTTTTCGCATTTGTGCTTTGGCCCCTGTGTGTTATCTCCTGTGGCTGTTGAGAATCAGGAGTCTGGGTGTGGCTGACCTGGTGGATCTGGCTCAGGTTGGTGATGAGGTCATGGGTCAGCTGTCCTGTGGGGCTGCCATTGTCTTCTGATGGGGCTGGACAGTCCACGCCTGAGCTGGACTGGATGTTTGGCGGGGAGGGGGATAGCATGTTTTCCCTCTTGGTGCTCTGCAGCAGTTGCTCAATGGACATGACATCTGGCTCTTCCAAAGTGACTGGGATGAGACAGATAGACAGATGGACAGGCAGACACAGACTGACAGAGGAGTAAGACGGAAGCTTCAGTGAAGAGTTGTGTGGGTGAAAGCCTTCACTCCTATCCGTCACTCTGTCTGGCCCCACACTCTGTGGCAGGTGACTGACTACTGAAGGATGCGGGTTCTCTCAGGGGAGGTCACTGGGCGTCACTGTGGATGCTGGTGGCTGCTTCTGCAATGTCTTCTTGTGTGCGCGTATTGCATCTCTCCTGTCTTCTGATTGCCTGGGTGCTGTTTGGGGGCAGTGTCTCTCTCATATAAAGTGATGGCTATGCTTGGTTTCTCTTTATAACGGTCTGTGATACTGCCTTTCTTTTTCCCTTCTTTCTTTCCCTATCCCTCTCCTTCCATAGGAGAAGCTAAGGCTCGGGGGGTTGGTTATCTAAGTCGTTCTGCTGTTACACAACAAAATGTGCATTTACTTTCACTGTATTAGCTCTAAAACCTGCTCTCTTTCCATGTGCACTGCTTTTCACATGTGTGTAGTATTTTCTAAAGCTGCTCTTGTCTCTCAGTGTTGAGGATAACTAAGAGGAACAGCTTGGTAGCATGTAGTGAGTGCGAGGAGGCCTCTGTGTATAGCAGTGCACTAGAAGCCGTCCTGAACAGCTAAACCCTCAGGTTCCTGCCCTTCTCTGTTCTGCAGTTGCCTGTGAAAACCTCTGATGTATAATCATCCTACACAAGGGACCTTAGAGGCCCATGCAAGTGCCGTAGCTCAGCAGTGCTTTCCTTAGTTGGGTGTCCTGGGAGGCTCCCCAGCTTGTGCCCTCTCACTGCGGGAAGCTTCTTACCGCAGGACCCTGTTCATTGCGTCCAGCAAGCAGGGCTCTTGTGACCAGGCGTCAGTGTCCTTTGCTTGGTGGGCCTGGGCATAAACTAGAACACATGCCAATAAACTGTTCTAGATACTTAGCTTCAGAGGGAGGCTCTAGGAAAACTAAAAGAACAGGACAAAGAAAAAGGAGTCCTTGCTTTCCCCCTGAGCACAAAGTCCTGTTAGTTGAATTCAGTAAAGGAGCTTTGATTTTCTTTTTCCTTTTGAACCAAATCCTGGCTGCTTTACTTGACTTTGAAAGTGTGGAATGAGTACATGTTTCTAATTTCAGTCATTCTTCCCTTTCTGCTGTATGAAAAGGGGACCGGCAGGTAGCCTTCTAATACTTGGACACCTGAGCTTTTCTGCGCCGTCTCCTGATCATCTTTTATGTCTGCAGGGGACTTTTAGATTTATTCTTGTAATGCTTCTTAGATGTCTTACTTATTGGCTCAAGATACATTTTGGTGGAAAATTTTATTTGAGTGTGTCCCTTCCACCAGCCCCATCCTGCCCCTATGGTTGGAGGATTAGAGGCTATTGTTTTGCAAGCTGTTCTCTTATCTCCACAGAGGTGTGCTCTGTACTTTTTAGCTTTTACACGCAGTGGCCATGGAGCAGTTTTATATTAGATGCTCCATGACCCTGAGTTTCCTTAAAACTCACGTAAATAGGTGAAATTCTTAGAATTTCTTGGATCTCTTTAAAGAGTTCAAACACATTAGGGAAGAGAAGATGGAAAGGGGATTGGAGACATAATTGAGAGTGAGCTTTCTCAGAAACTCGTGTGGTCCTAGGTGGCTATGAGTTTGTTTCCGGCAAAGCCTGACATCTTGTTGAGCAGCTGTATTGAGTTGTATTCTTTTCTCAGAGCTCTGAGGATGCTCTGCTGTTACATTAGAGATTTTTGTATATATCTATATGTATATCTCTATCAGTAATGTTTACATGTGTGTTTATAGACATACCAACAAGCACAACATGTTTCTAGAACCTTCCACATTTACTTTTTTTCCCCCAGTTTTTCTTTCAAGTAGAAGGGTGGATAAAAATTCAAGGATCTGGAAGTCCTCAAGGAGAGTAACTTGACCAGGTGGTTTTGGATAGCTGTTCAGGGACATTTCCCAAGGCTCTTCCTGTCCTAAGTGCTATGAATACCACAGGGAAGCTTGATCTATCAGGAAAAAAGAATGCAGTTCTGAGCAGGGAAATACCTGTTCCTGTAGGTGCGGTTTCCTAATGGCATAGCAGAGAGCTCCTTAGGAGAAAGTGCACAGACTTGGACAAGGTACACTGAAAAGACACTGAGGTCCTGAGGGTACTGAGCTCTTTTCTGTCCGCTGTGTTTATCTTACTGACAGTAAACTTACTGGTATTCATAACTGTGTGCAACATCCAGCTATTTGTGCAGCACTACCATGGATTTGATTGTCTCTGGCCCTTACAAAAATCCCTGTCTCACCCACCCCATCTTCTTACTACCATGAGGTCAGAAGGAATTCCCATTTCATAAAGGAGGACAGTAGTTAGTAGTTCAAGAGCTAAGTAATGTCAAAGTAAGCAACTAAGGTCTCAAACTCAAGTCTTTTGGAGGTCCAGTTGAGTACCAGTGTGCCCCTGTCCTGCCTTAAGTGGACATTCACAGATGGACCTCATGAAAGGAGAATAATAGATTGGTGACCATGGTTCTTTCTGATGTTCCTGTTGCTGTCACAGATTGCATGAGGCAGGCTGAGGATCGTGTGTGTGTGTGTGTGTGTGTGTGTGTGTGATCTCTACTTCATTCTTGGCATGTGACAGAAGCATTGAAAATTATGGTAATTTCAAATATGCCCCCCCCCAATTCTTTGATCCTCCTTAGGAAGTTGGAGCAGATGCTTCTTGAAGGTGAGTTGGACTCAGTGGCACCCTCTCGTGCGCAGAGAAAAGCAGAAGGGACTTTGTGCAAGTTTGGAGACAGATCCGTGTGGGCACCTGGCCTGCCCATTGCTCTTCCTGGATCACTACCTCTGGGGGAAGACGGCTGCTGTCTGCGGATGCTCAGGGTGTACCTTGCCCACATGGTCAAGAACTCGGGCTTTTGCCAGGGCCAAGAAGGAGCCGAGGCCTTTGCTCCACCATTTGTAAGTGATTTTCCCATCCTGGTCAAGCCCTCCAATGAAGTGTGGCCTCCTGAGAGACTGTGAACTGGAGATACAGCAGGCCCTTTCCCACCCTCGCAGATTCCAACAGGGACAGAAAGATGAGCGCGTCCATTGTTACAAGATGCTGTTTTTTTAAATTGTTATAGCAGAAAGCTAATATGGAAATGGATGAATAAGTCCTCAAAGAGTGCTGGGCTTCAGGTGATCCTTGACAGTCACTGATAACGACTCAAAGATAGGGGCTGCGATTGGTGGGCATCAGCTGCTTCTCTGTTGTCGTCTTTCATCTCTGAAGAGTTACAGAAAGTTTGAGTGTTTCCCGAATTAGACAGTCGCTGGGGGATTGTTAAAAATCACAACCCCAAATCCCATCCCAGGACTCATATAATAGAACACCGTTTTGGAATTTATATTAAAAAACATAATTCTTGTGGGGATTCAGTTGCAGGCAGTGCCAGTGTACCCACGAGATATTTGGGTGCCACTGAACTAGAGCCTTTTCCTTTTTTTCCATAATTCAGCCCTGATAATTGCATTGTGCTCCAAGGGCATCGCCTCTTAGTTCTGTTTTGGAGCTCCTCACAGGGTGCCGTGCCAGGGTGTGTGGGGGGAGGCTCAGTCGGCCTGCGCCACGTGCTCCCCTCTGAGCCCCATCTTGCATTTGGCATAGAGCCAGCGTCAGAAAAACATGGGAGGGGCACTTCAGGCCTGGAGTGTGACCAGAGCCAAGCGTGGAGGCAGGTTGCAGTGCCAATGTTGATGTTAGTTGGTGTTCCCCTTCAAAACAGGCCTGTTTCTGTGTGTGTGTGTCTCTGTGTATGCAGACCGCAGATGCTCCGCAGCAGAAGGTGGCTGTGGAGAACACGCTCAGGATGAAACCTGTTGTCTGTCTGGAATGAAGATATTATAGACCGATAAGTTCGGTAGTAATATTAGAGAGGGTCAGTCAGGGCTGGGCCCTGGAGAGCATCAGTAATACAAAAAAATGAAAACAAAGCTGTGGTCAGAGGCGCATGTGCTGCAGGCCAAGACTCAAGGTAAAGATGGAAAAACCAGACCTACATGCCTCCCTGAGGGATGACTGGTGTGTTCGTTACTTTTCTCTCCTTGCTGGGACAAAATACCTGACACCCAAAATTAAGGGAGGAAAGGTTTATTTAGTTCACAGTTGTTGGAGGTTTCAGTCCATGCTCAGCTGGTTCCAAGGCAAAGTGGCACATGGCAGAGGGCAGCAGTTCATGGTGGCAAAGAACAGCAAAACAGCAAGAGCACAAGGGAGGAGCAGCGGCAGCAATGGCCACAGAGAGCAAGTCTGTCTCCCTGGTGTTGCATTCAGGCTGTGCGCCCCAGGATGGGTGTAGCAATCACACCCATAATCCCAGTAGCACCTATACCCATAATTCCAGGATCAGAAATGAATCACAGACTGTAAAAGTCCATCCCATAATTGCATGAGGCTTTGGGGTGGGCAGCTAGACACAAACCATAACAAGTGGTATCATCCGGTCCAAGAAAGTCTAGATAGACGTCAGTCATCTCCGTAGGTAGCCGCGACCCACAGGCCCATCCTGTGCTGAAAAGTTCTTTGTTCTTTCTGTGTACGCTTGCTATAGCACTTGCTTCCTCGTTGGCTCAGCATTACGTAAGCATCTATACTTACAATCTTATTGGCTGATCGTAGCTTTCACCCACATTGTACCCACCTTGTGAGTTTGCTCTATAAAACTTACCCCAGAAAGTGGGCCCGTTGCAGCCTACTCGGGCCTCTTCCTGCCTCTCAGGGGCTATCTCCCCCTGAAAAAAATTTCCTACTCCAAACCTCTGTTGTTTCTTAGACTTCATCCTTTGATTTGGGGGAACATGATCTTAGTGTTAACGGACATCCAGTGGGTCGGGAGTTATAATATTTCCCTTATATCAATTACAGCACCTATATCAAAGGAGTAAGTCCTGTAGTTCTCTAGTTTTAGGTACTAACAAGGGATATTTTATTTATTTATTATATTTTAGTAAGGATCTACAGGGTCTCACTGCACAGATCGAACTTGTAATGATCTGCCTGTGTTCAGCCTCCCAAGAGCTGGGATTATAGGCATGTGCCACCATGCCTGGTATCAATTGTCATCTCAGTGTGCCCAGGGGTGGGGCTGGCAAAGCATGCCAGGGATGGAACCCTGGTCCCTGTGTCTGCCTAAGCAGGCACTTTAATCTGTTGAGCGCTCTGGCCTGCCCTCTAACAAGGGATATATTAAATGTGTTTTAGTTGTTCAGTACAATGCCACAATCTACTAAAATAGATTCCTCAAGCATTCCATTTAGATTGGGTGTGATCTTTGATATCTCCTCTGAGGATACTTGTGCCAAGCGTTTCATTGTATCATCTACGTTTTAAAATTTTTATACATGTATGTATGCAGAACTGAGGACTGAACCAGGGGCCGCCTTCCCACTGAGCTATACCTTCAGCTCTCTTTACATTTTTTTGCTTTTGAGACAGTGTCTCGCTAAGTTGCCTTGTTGCCCAAGCTTATAATCCTTCTGCCTCAGCCTTCTGAATGCTGGGATTACAGGTGTGCACCACCACGTGTGGCTTTGATCTACATTTAATTTAAAATAAAAAGTGAGGTCACTCTAGGTCCTTTTCCCCAATGAGATTTGCACTACTGTCTCTCTGGCATTCAGTAACTATGTCCCCTTGGGTAGGTTAGAGTCCAGCTTCAGGATGGATTCTTGGGTAAGAGGATGGTTTTGAGTTCTTGTCTAGCTAGGTAAATCTGTCCACTACTGTGTTGGTTGCCTCGTCTGCCATAATAAAATACCACAGACAGTGTGGCTCAAGTGACAGAAATTTATGTTATTGTAGTTATGAGGTGGGGGCCGGAAGTCTTTACTTGAGGTGTTGGCAGGGTTGGCTTCTCCTGCGGCCCCTCCTTGCCTTGTGGAAAACCTCAGTGTAAAGACCTCCCGTGGTCTTTACTCTGTGCCTACACCCTTAGGGTCCTGTTCTTATCCTCTTTTCCTCTTGTAGGGTCACCTCTCAAACTGGATTAGAGCCCTGCCAGTGACCACTCTTTCATCTTTTAAAGGCCTTGTCTCCAAACATAACAGCACCCTTAAGCCCTGGGGTCAGGCTGGGAAGACACAGTTGAATTCGTAGCTGGCATCCAGACTGTGTTTGGATGTCAAGGCCCATATAAACAGCAGCTTGGGGTGGGGATGGGGCAGCCTTGATTCTTTGTTGCA
>NDGN011353021.1:0-17392 GCA_002564285.1 Tympanoctomys barrerae | reverse complement strand
CACAAGGGAGGGGTAGCAGCAGCTCAAGCAGCTGGCTTCTCTTCCCACCTCACATTGTAATGCCAATTACCTGCCCCAGGGCAGCTGCAGCAGCCACACCCACAGTAATCAATCACAAACTCCAGAAGCTGCCCCAAGACTGCATGAGGCTTTGGGGGGCACCTAGACACAAACCATAACAGGGGCTTTATCCCCGTGACAAGAATAGACTAGGACCGAGCTCTCTCACCCCCTGACCTTTCTTGAGCGTACTTCTCGGAGAATGCCTATCACACTGGAGATTTGGATATTCTCTTTGATTCGACCTAGCTTAAAGTGCCCCACCCAAATCACCCTTCTAGAGCCCTCTGTGCTGGACAACTAGATACTTCTTTATCCCAAACCCATACCCAGGACTCCTGCCTGTCCTCCCAGACACATCTTCAGTACGGAGGCCCATAGAGGACAAGTCCCTTCTCCAGATGCAAATTCCACCCGGGGCCACTTCTCCTGAGCTCTATGGGGCCAGCAGGGGGGACAGCATGGATGTTGAACAGTCTACAGAGACACTCCAATGGGTCAGCAGAGGTGTCTTCATTCATGAAAGTAATGAAGCCCTTATCAAGCCGCAGCTGTCCACTCTTGGGAGGCCACAGATGTATCCAGCCCTCGAGCAACTGGACACCTGTGCCTCCTTCCTGCCCCAGCGTGCCCCGGGCCCTCCACCCATCCTTACCCTGGAAACCAGAACAGCTCCTCAGACCGCCCATGATTCCCATGGTACCCGAACACTCTCCTCAGAGACCACAGGGGACAACCATGGCTGTTTTCACAGGTGAGGAAACTGCTGAGAGGATGAGTAAGGGAGCTGCGGGCTGTCGCCTCAGGAGCACAGTGCCTCCTTCACACAGACCCGCAGGGGGAGGGCCAGGCCCCAAGACAGAGCTCTTAGGGGCTTCCCGGCTACCATGCAAAGGGTCGCCAGTGGATTCATGGCTTAAACCCAAGAAAGGCAAAAGTTGAGGCTCTGTCCAGCCACTGAGGGCCTCACCCACCATCCCCGACAGGAAGAGGCTGAAGGACAGGCCAGAACAGAGGGGAGGAGGCTGCCTACCAGGCAGATGTCCCCTCTGATACTAGCTGCAACAGGAAGTGGGGCGGGGGCAAGGAGGCTGGGGAGGTCCAGATAAGCAGGGTCCTGAGGCCGAGAGACTGGCTGCTAGAAGAACAAGGTGACTCCAGGACCCTCTGCAGCTACTCAAACTTCAGCGCGAGACTTGCGCCTCACCAGCGGGAGGCCCCCAGAGAGGGTGGCTGGTCCAGGCCAGCCCTGCTGCTTTCTTCTGAGTAACATGTTCCTCATGACTCAGAGGCAGGGTGCTCTTGCCCAGCAGGTGTCCCTGCTTCCTGAACCCTCAGGTGGGCCTCCTTCCCCATGCTGTCGGCTCAGCTGTCAGGCGTGATTCCTGCTAAGACCTGCTGCCCCCACCATTCTCAGTGAGACCCCGGTCCCCTGTGCTGTGACTCTGCACCTGCGGCCCTCCTCGAGTCCTTGTGCTCCCTGTGTGCAGCCAGATTCTTGGCGTGGCAGCAGCGTCTTGGCCGCAGCTCTGTGCCCACTGCCCCGACTGCGCACCGCGCGTGGCCTCTCCAGCTCCTGCACCCTGTGGCTGTCAGCTCCTCAGGTGCCAGGCCCTGTGCAAGGGCTAAGAAGCCCCACCACGCACGCCCAGGGAAACAGTGCACCTTCAGATGCTCACCTTCTCCGCTTCCTGTGGGAATCCTTTCTCTGCACCTCAAGGGAATAAGGGAGCTGCTGTGTGCACAGGGACAGGCAGTGGGAGTGGCAGCTGTTCTGGGCTCCGGTAGGGGTACGGAACCCAGCCTTCCTGGGCACCTACTGCCTTCTGCACAAGCCCTGCCCCCTGCTGGCTTGAGCCCCACTTTGAGAGCAAAATGCAGGATCTGATTGGAGAGATATTATGCAAAAACTGGAGTCTTAGAGACAGGTAGCTGAAAGTGAAGTACACACACGAACACACAAAACATACACACGTGCACACAAGCACCTACACACGCACACATGTGGAAAGACACACTGCACACATACACACGCCCACATAGAAGTTCTACTACTAAAACCCCAGCCGAATCCGGGCTGGTCATCCAGCTGGAGCATTCTAGGAAGCTGTGACTGCCAGCACCTGCCAACAGAGCAGGGCTGGGCGGCGGAGGTGCAGGGTGGCCCCGCGCTCAGGGCCTCGGGGCTCTCTGGGCCTGCCTACTTCCAGTGCATGAAGATCAAATACAAAAAGGCTCTGGGTCCTCAAGGAGACAGAATTCACAGGGAGCATGACACAGAAACAAGCCTGGACCCAGAAGTCATGGTACAAAGTGTGACAGAAAACTATGGTGGGTGTTTACATTTTTTAAATTTAGTATAGTAAAAGACACAATGCCAGGAGCTGGGGAGATAGCTTGGCAGTCTAAGCACCTGCCTGGCAAATGCAAGGACCTGGGCTCAATCCCTGGTACCATGTCATGCTGGCCCCGGGTCCCCAGGTGCATTGTGCTGACCCAGAAACTGGGGGTGGTGTTCCACGCCTATAATCCCAATGCTTGGGAAGCTGAGACAGGAGGATCACTATGAGTCTGAGCTGTGTAGCAAGACCCTATATCAAAAGAATAAAAATACAAAATAACACACATTGCACTGACCCGCAAAGCTCCGCCCCTCACTTCACACACACTTGCCCGTTGTTCCGTGACACTCTGCAGCAGCTCCCTGAGCCCTTTCTCCTGAGTACCTTTGGATGCACTGTCGCGGCTACCTCTATGCCCAGAATTGATTCAGCACGTTGTCCTTTCACGGTCACTGTGACTTAGAGAAGAGCCAGCAGTCACACCGTGCAGATCCTGGGTGCATAGGGAGGGAGGACACACCATGCTGTCCCTGAGGCCACCTTTCCACTGGACGGCACTCCGCCGCAGCTGCCTTCACCACGGCTTTTGCTACATCTCATAAAGATGCGGAAAAGGACATCCAGAGCTGTTAGAAAGTGGCAAGACCAGCGCAGTGAGTGTGCTGGAAGAGGGGGAGAATCATTTTTTTAAAAGAGAAAAACAATAAAATGATATGAAATTTTAAAACAATATGGTAGGAAATGAACAACGGTTCGTATATTGCGTCTTGTTATCTTCAAAGTAGGTGCTCAGTCACCACATGCAGGCGCGCAGAGCTGGCCAAACAACGCCAGCACTAACTGCTTCATTCAGTGAACTAATAGGAACTGGAAGGACAGTTATCTCAGCTGGCTTGCAGTCCCACAGCCCGGTGTTCCTGCCTTCTGAGCAGGTCCTTTCCCTTTCACAATACTTATTGTACCTTTTGGACCTTACTTGCTCTTTCATTTTCTTACACTAGGGAGACTACTGTGGAAATCAGTGAAAAGATTCCTCAAAACACTAGGATTAGAGGTCCCGTTTAACCCAGACAGTCCCCTTGTGGGTATCTTCCCAGAAGAACTGAAAACCTCACACCACAGCAGTATCTGTGCACCCCTATTAACAGCAGCACAGTTTGTCAGAGCTAAATCTTGGAAACAACCCAAATGCCCATCAACCAAAGAATGGATTTTAAAAAAGATGTGGTATTTTTATATAATGGAGTACTACTCAGCTGTAAAAAAGGATAAACTTGAGGCTTTTGTAGGTAAAGGGATGCAGCTTGAGGCCACACTCATAAGTGAAATCAGTCAGGCTCGCATGTGGCAACACTGCATTGTCCCCCCCCCCGGGGGGGATATGTTGAGGGACACTGATGATACTGTGCCTTTTATTTGCAATAAATCATTCTCAGTGTAAGCATCTGCAGCACATTTTGACCACACTGAATTCACTGGTATCTTGTCTGTGTAGGCTATTTATGAGGGAGACATTGTACCAGCTGGATCGCAGCCCTGCCATCCACTGGTAGCACGGAGCCCGGCAGGCGGCGTCACCTCTCTGCCTCTGCCCCTTGCCCCTGCTCACTTGCTCTGCCCCAGCCCTCAGGCTGACCCTGCATCAGATTAGCATCCTAGCCCACGTTGTGCTTTAGAAATGCAAGATCTGGTTGAGGAGATATTATGTAAAAACCCGGAGTCTTGGAGACAGGTAGTCACAGAGCTGAAAGTGCAGTACACACGCAAACAGGCACAACACACACACATGCACACAAGCACCTATGCACGCACACATGTGGACAGCGCCGCTTCTCCTGTGCAGGCCTCAGCCCCTAGTTCCAGGGCTTAGGAGCTGCCTGGCTTTGTTTCTGAAGCAAGGCCAAGGTAGTTTTACAGATTGCGGCTTCCCAGAAATTGGCAGGTTGAGGTGTCTCCAAACTTCTTCCCTCAAGTTTGTAGATTTAAGAATAAGATTCCCCTTCAGAAAGGATCCACACCCTTTTATTCTCAGTCCATTCCAGCAAATCAAAACCATATAATAATATGGAGCCCAGAGTACAAAGGCCTTCACTCGGCGCTTCCCTTCTGCCGAGGTGTCCTAGCTCTGTGCTCAGAAAATCTTCCAATCACAGAAGCTGCACTGGCTGCTGGGGCTCCCTGGGGTGGAGGGGGGGTTACTGAAGGGCAGCTGGGCCAGAGAGCCGGAGAAACCTGGCTCGGAACCTGCTCACCAGCAGTGGGACCTGCCTGGCCCAGCAACTCTGCGTATTCACCCTCCCAGTCAGGTCAAAAGCTCCAGAGATAGCAGAGGATCAGGCGAACGGTGGGAGCAGGGTGTACCACAAAATGCCTCTTAATGGCTCTTGGAGCTTGCGGAATGGGAGCTGTAGCTTGGCCCTTCATTTTCTTCACTGCAAACTGCACAGGAAACACAGTTAAATCTCCAACAGCTCCTTATCCCGCAAGGAGGCAGGTAGTTCAAAAATTCCAGATCCCCGAATCCCAGACACTCGTGGAGGGCCAATGCAGTCTTGGGAACAAACCCAGGTACTCAAACCTGACACCCATCTCAGCAGGGTTGTCTGGTGGAAACTGCAAACCTTTCTAAGCACAGGATGAGAGATACAGAGACAGTGAGAGAGCCGCCGGGATGGAGGCAGAGAGAGACAGACAGAGAGAGACAACGAGAGACAGAGACACAGAGAGCCAGAGCCAGAGCCGGGGAGAAAATCCAGCTTGGCCAGCAGCCTCCCCGAACCTGTCTCCTGGCCTCTGGAAGCAACCTCAGCCTGTGAACCAGGAGGCGGGCTTCTGACCCCACCTCTGAGCCCATGGCCCATGTGCCCATTACCCTCTGTAATCCAAGTGCAGGACAGCTTGGTGCGGGATAGGCATCCACTTGGAAGTGCCCCTAGCTGCCCAGCCCAGTCAGCCCAGTCTCCCACAGCCTGTCTCCCTCCTCTGTGCCCTCCTCTTCTGGGGCAGAAGTGGCTAAGTCTTGAATAAGGGAACTGCGGCTTGAATTTCACTTTGGCACTAAGTCTTTCTTTGTTTGCTTGGATGCAAGAGTGACCTCAGATGGCAAGGAGGGGGACTTGGAGATCTGTTGGCTGGCTGCAGAGGCTCAGGGGCAGGGTGGCCACCAGCCAGCCCTGCGGATCAGCCTGTGCTGGCGAGCAGGTGTGAGGCCAGGGAGCAGACCGGCCCTTCTGGGTCACGCGGTGGCACAGGTGCAGAGGGCCAACCCCTACTAGAAGGGCTTCTTCCCCTTTTGGCTTGGAGGCGCATGTGCACAGTGCCTGCTGTCCGCGGCAGGCAGCGGGGCCCAGCACAGCCGCTGTTTCCCAGGACCTGGGCTCCGTCTCAAGTGTCAAGACATTAAGGAGCACTAAAGGTAAAATAAGTCTTGCAGGAAGCGATCTTGAGCCGTCTGAGAAATGTTAGCACTGCTAAGCTTCCTAAGGCACAGGTGGGCTGGGCCAAAGCTTCATAGAAAATCCACACGGGGGGGGGGTAGGGGGGGGGGAGGCCTTCAGAGCCTCAGAACATCTCTGGAAGGTTCCAGTTGCTAAGTGACAGGTTCTTACTGTGCAGCACAGGAGTAAGGAAGAATGTGGAGATGGCTAGGTCATATTCTCAATTCATAACTTAAAAAGACTTCTTGGTGGGTGTTTCTAGAATTGAAGCTGTTGTTTACTCAGTTTAAGGATGGGGGGCTATTTCCAGGTTCTGTTTGCCTCCCAAGAAAGCTCTGTATCCTGCTTCCTGAAGAGATCTACAGGCGGCACGGCACCCTGCTCAGCTCCGCTGGATCACAAGGGTCTTGCGGGACGCCGCAGCAGCAGCAGGTGCCGCGTGACGTCACAGCAGGGCAGCGCGCGGTCGCGGCGCGTGGGTGCAGTTGCAGTTCTTTGGCCATAAAGCACAAGGCCAAGGGTGCATTTTGGTAGAAAAGGGTTAAGTGGGCTTGAGATATGAAGGCAAGAATTCACAACTAACGGGGAGCCGGAGGTCACGCACGAGGCTTACTTTTGAAAATTAAGTAAGTCGTTCTTGAGACAAGAGTATGGTTGCCGATCAAAGATAAGAGCATCCAGCGAAATCTGAATTCCCGATCGGTAACCACAGGCTAAGTTTATTTCATGCACCATTGGGCATAAACGCACACTAAAAACTGCAGCCCAGGTTTATCTGAAATTCACATTTAGCTGGGTGCCCGGGGCACGCCTGCTAAGTCGGGCCGCTCGAGGAAGGCGGCCCTGGCAGCCGCAGCCCGCGCTCCTCCCCGGAGCCGCTCGCGGCCGTTTGCTGAGTGCATTATGTTCTTAATTAGATACTTTGATCGCTGCGTTTCTGGTTCGTGGTTGTGTTTTGCTAGCTCTATATTCATGGCGATCAACGCTTGTAAATAACTTTTGAATTGTGTAAACCCAAATCACTGTTTGTTTTGTCTTTGCTAGCACTGTTTTTCCAATTCCTGGGTAAGGTTTGCAGGCTGTTACATTTCAAAGAAGAAAACTGGAGTATGCTTTTGACGTCACTTGTATTGTGAAGCTCTTTCCGGTTGCTTTGTGTACCCCGAACGTGGAAATTGAGTTTCTGCCATTTCAAGCAGAATATATTTGCTGTGACTCTTAATTACCTGGTTGCCTGTAACAGAAGCCCAGCTCCTGCAGATGGGGGGTTCCAGGGAACTCCACGGTGGGGAGGGCCTGCGCCCTCCAGCTGTGCCCCTTGCTCTCCTCCCCCGCGCCTGTGTCCCTCGCGTCTCTAAACCTCTGTGGGCTGACCCCTGCTGCGCAGTGAGATGAACTCCCGGCTTTGGGCCTCCACATTTACACCACTTCTCTGCCCTAGCGTCCAACAGAAACTAGCTACCTGCCTTGGGACCTAGCTCCGAACATGGGGGAGATTCTGACAGGCCCAGGAGGTGGGCTCCACTGCGGTCCGGCTGCATCCCGGCAAGCGCTTCACCCCAGCGAGCTCACAGGTGCGTGGTTCGCAGGCGCCCTCGCTGCATTTCCAGCGTGGCGCAGGGCTGCCGTCAGCTGCGAAGATGATGTTCTGCTCCGCGGGTCAGAGCCATGCAATGTAGTCCGCAGAATCTCCAGCAAACAGATTCTAGACCAAGACGTGTCTGGGGGTGTCACGAGGGCTGCACCCTGCATCCCCCACACGGCCGTGGCCTACCTGAGGGCAGAGCGAAACGTACCAACCGGCTCAGGATCCCTGGGCGGGTCTTAACCACAGTGCAAACGGGAAATTACCGGCTGTGGCCGTCGAGAGGAAATTCATGACGTTGCTAGGGATGAAACCAGGAATTTTCCAAAGATTATCTGCAGGAAAAGCAGCACTCAACAGTGACTCCCACACCCTGGGGACCCACATGAAGTCACTGATGATTTCGTGAGCTCCAGATCCCCATTGTGGCCCCTCCCCTTCATTACTCATTTATTTTTATCTATCTATATCTATAACCATATCCATATCTATATCCATATCTATATCTATAGTTATCTATCCTTGTTTTGGTACATAACCTCCATCAAAGCAAAGTAGATAATTGCTGTAAGTAAACAAATATATAATATATATATTAATATATATTATATATAATTTCCCTTCAGCCCACAAATCAAACAACCATGTTTTAGAGAGGTACAGGGTGACTCTGTGTACCTGGCATTTTTACTTGGAACCCCTTAAGGACATCCCCCACCTCAGAAGGATATTTTGGGGGCAACACCATGCTCCCAGTGAGGGCGCCCTGTGCTGTGCTGTCACCTCCTCCTCGCCTCCTCCTCAGATGCTCGGGAATTCCATGTTTTCACTGCTGCAGCCGAGGCTATAAAACACTCCCATCAGCCCCAAGGATGAGATTTTGCATAAATCTATTTATGTTGTTTATAATCGCGGCTTTGACTTCATCTCTGACCCTATAGCTATTTAGGAATGTTTTGTTTTGTCTTGCTCGGTTTTAATTTTCCAGTGGCTTCAGTTTCCAGCTTATGGCTTCATATACTTAGCTCTGGTGTGGGTGCACGGGCGCCCAAGATTGTGGATGGCACTTTTCTGCTCTTGCACGTTTCTTGAGTTTGCAGAAGCAGCGAGACACACGGCCTTTGTGGATGTCCCGCAGGGAAACGAGCAGACTGGACTCTTGCTCCGCGCGCCTTGCCCAGGAGCGCCCAGCGCCCTCTTGGACTGTCGCGAGCATCCTCGCTGTGGATCTTTTCTAAGGCATTTCTTGCGGCATCGTCTCCCACTTCCATTCACTTCCACTGCATGAGTGGAAGTGTCTGACATGCCACTTTTCGTTGGTATCAGTTCAGGGGTCCCTGCTGCCCCTTGTTTAACTTTGAAGCTCAGGGCAGCTCAGTTCTGTAATCTCTTTAAATCACACCCTTCTGTTTATTAGATTTTTGTATACAAACAAAAATTAGCCCCGCATCAGCACCTCACTGCCTCTCGCAAACAGTTGTACCTAGTTTCTACCAGTCTCTATCTTCTCCCACTTTTATTCCCCCCCGAACAAGCTTCTAAAGCTTCTAGCACTCACTTCCCTGAATTCCAATTGATGCCTACCTTTTCCAGGCCTATGTCACATTCTGACACAGCTTGCCTTTCCCGACCCAATTTTGTGCAAGCCTGAGTGGCCTCTCTACTTTGCCGATCCCCTCGTGGCTCCTCCCTGACTGTACGGGGTCTGAGGGGGGAGATGAAAGAATCGCAGTTTTCTCCCTGCATCCTGTAGTTGAGATTATTTCATGTGCGTGCTCCCTGTTGACTGTAATATGAGCTCACTCTTCATGCAGTGGAAGCTACCCGGGGTCAGCGTGCTGGGCGCCCATGCTCAGAGACAGCGGGAGCCACTCGCCACGCCCTGCCTTCCAGCTGAGCCAGCAGAGTGGACTCACAGTGGGGCTCAGCATACTGATTGTGCGTGGGGCCTTCCTGGGTCCCTCAGGCTCTCCTGGCATTCCCAAGGGGGAGTAGCAGCCCCCTGCTGCCCATCTGTCCCCGGCTGCCACTCCAGCACCTTCCCTGGCACCAGCTGCCCCCAGAAAAGGCAGAGGAGTGCTTCTCCCTCCCAGGATAAGCATGTGGGTCAGGAAAGTATAGGGAATCAGATGCTGCTGTGGTGTCAGGAGGAGGCACCTAGCGAACACTAGCTTCACATGGCTGCTGCGGGCCTGCGGCCTGACTGGTCCCCTCCCCAGGTGTCACTGCTGAGCCAGGCCACTCAAAGCCAGGAGGGTCTCCTTGGTGACCCACTTCCACTTACGATCTCCTCCCCAGCCTGGGTCTTGTGAAGTTCCCTGCACCTCCTTCTGATGTCTGAAACCTGTTACCTGATTTTTGGGAAGGAGGTGGTACCTTCTATGGTCTCTGCCACCCTGTCCTCCTGTGGTCCCCACAGGAGCCCCCACTGTGCCCAGTCTTGAGGCCCCTTCCTTCTCAGTGCGGATGACCTCCTTTGTCCTTACCTACCTTTGTCCAACCATTAGCTTTGAAGAGTGAGAGTCTGAAAAACTCATAAAAATAAGAATAATAAGCCAATAACTTAGCAAAATATTAATCATGCCCGGAGACTAGCCTTGAAAGTCTAACATGCATTGGGCTGCTCATTCTCCATGAAGCGGGTACTGTTGGTATGATCCCATTTTGCCGCTGCAGACCCCAAAGCACACAGGAGCGGAGTGACTCATCCCCAGCCGCTGAGTCTGCTGGCTCCCAGGTCAGCACTGGACGCACTTGGATGCCCCGACCCCGAGCAGCACGGGCCCAGGCTGCTGTGTCTGTGCTCAGCGTGGAGCTTCCCGGGTGCCAGAGCAGGAAGCACAGGCAAGCTGCAGAGCACCCTTAAACTCTGGCTCCTACAATCATCCATGGAGAGGACCTTCAGGCCATACGTGTGCTATGAAACGCACAGGTTGCAGCAGCAGGTGTCCTCCCTTGGTGGGCTTCCCCACAACCCTCAGCGGGGCTCCGGAGCAGATGCCACTCTGCAGCGGGCAGAAGCCCTTGCAACAGGCTTTCCATGATCATTTCCAAAGCAACAAACTGCAAACTAATTACTAGTTTGCTGTGGGTAACATCTAGGAAACCCTCCCAAGGAGCCCCGGGATCTGCCTGGGAGCCTGGGACACTGAACCAGGTCATTCTTGACCCCTCTCTGGAAAGGTTGGCATGCCAGTCTCCATCTTGGGCACAATATGCAGTTTAATGTGCAGTTTAACGGAAGGAGAGCCTGACAGACACAAACAGTGCCCAGCAGGCTCCATAGCTACGAGATGGGCAGGGCTCAGAAACACCAGCCACATCCGGGCGGGCCTTGCTGGTGGCCAGCACGCCGCCTGCCTGTCGCGGCACCGCTGCCCACACCCAGCACTAGTGTGGTCTGCACTGGAAGCCGAGGAACCCCCCCCCCACACACACACACCCTGCTTGTAGCCCAACAGGACGTGCTCCCAGCTGCCTTCCCTCTAACTGGTATGCCTGCTTCACCGCCAGAGCATCAAAATATTTAAAAGCTATTCTGTCCAATTAGCACTGCGACATACAAACAGAGGTGTCTGTGAGGTTTCTGCTTGCCTTAATTAACGATCTCCACGGAGAAGCAAACAAATACGCCCTATTCAGTGACGCTGAGGTCAGAGCTCGGGAATGCCGCCCCGCTCCTGGCGGCACAGGAGCGTCCGCAACCCGTCAGGAAGGGTGACTCACTTAGGGTATTCCGGGGTCTTCCTGGGCGATCTCACATAAGCCCCTGGCCTCGGCTGAGTTCCAATCTGTAAAATCTGGCGGGGATATCGGGGGCAGGCAGGGAATGCCTGCAAAGTGCTTTGAACTCTTAGAGTTAGACATTAAATAAATAACCAGTGTTATTAGAGCTCCACCAGGGATCTAGAATGTTCGAAATGGGACTTTATTATAAATACTCTCTGAAGTTGGCCAAGCATAAATTGAATGGGTAGAGGCAGACATGCTTGACTGTAACTTAATCCCAACTTGGCTTATTTACCAAAACTTGGCATCGCGGTGCAAGAACAGAGAGCTCTGGAGGGAACATGAAAGGACTCTATTATTTCGAGCCAACTTCTTAGCTCATTTCCATATCTTCCATTTATTTGCTCTATTCTTTAAATTACTGCATTATAGAGGAAAGCAAGTCACAAGATAAGAATGAGGGCCGTGAGCCTGTTTGTGTTTCTGATAATTAATGCGAGCGGCTGTAAATTGGCCTAATGATCCCAAAGCTGGCCTCACGTGGATTGACTGAGATGGACAGCGACCAAGATCCTCCTTCCGAGCCTCCAGCATCGCTCCTGCTGCTTCTCCACAGCAATACTGTCTTTTCCAAGTTGATCAAAAAAAGCTATGCTTGCAACCAGATATTTTAAAGTGGAACATCCTCTGAAGAAACAGTGATTTTCCTCCAGTTAGGGGGAAGGCTAGAATTGCAAATTCAGAACTTCCGCACCGCTTCAAAGTGTGTGCACCGACGGGACATTCTCATGAGGACAGCGTGAGGCAGTCACCACCACTAGGAAGTAGACATTCAGCCTGTGTCGGGGACTCAGTCGTGGGACTTGAGTGGAACAGAGAAGTCCCAAGATTTGGAGTTCGTGTTTCCAGAGTCTGATGTCACCTCTGCGCTGAATAACTGCGTGGTGGAGGCAACTGCCTCCCTGTGCCTCAGTTTCCTTGTCCGTAAAATGAGGGTGTGGACCCCACAAGCACTTTTCTCACACAGCCACTTTTCTCCAAAGCAGAGGAGCACAGTCAAAATAAATTCCTGGAGGAAGTTGGGCCTCAGCGATGCTCACAGTCTCACTGGGGCCCAAGAATAAATATTTTGGGGCTGCATTCTTCAATCAGCCTGCAGGCCGCCTCTCCTCCCACCTGTTTACAGGAGGAGGAAGAAGAGCACACGTTGGCGAGGCGCTGCTGGGCATCTTAGCGGCGAATCAGGCCCCCGCGCCAGAGCTTAGACTCAGCCTGTCTTCTTCATTCCTGCATCACAAAAAACACTTGAAAGTTTGTACCAGATTTGTTCACCAAGAGATTAAATTCTCCCCTGAGGGTCAGCTGAGATTGCCCAGCAGGAGAGCCTTCCAGGCCAACCGGGTCACTTAGTTTATGGATACTGAGGCGGAGGGAACATAGAAGTTCCGAAGGGCTGTTTCAGTAAAGCAGTAAACTTGGGGCCTTGCCTTGAGCCTTGCACTTCGGTGACTGAGGAGACCTTCAGGATTCTCTGTCCGATCCCAGGACAGAAAATCAAAGCTGGTTAGCGTGGTGCAAGGTGTGCATGCTGGAGACGGTGATGCTTCGGCCCCAGCTCTGCAGGCCCCCGAACCGAGCCGCAGGAGACTCCGGACCCCAGGAATCCGTGGCCTGGGTGCAGATTGGGCTGCACAGCTCCAGGGAAATCTCTTCAGTTTGGAGGGAGAAATGCAAACCTGAACTGTAAAGAAAGCACACGTGGGTGTCTCAGCCCTACAGGAGCTCCTGGCACCTGTGCACGTGGGCTCTCCCAACATGGCCCTTCCTCCTGCAGTACAGGTGGGAGGGATGGGTGTGTGGTAGAGACCAGGAGGTGTGGGGGAGGGGCATTTATCCTCTCCCGTTTGCAGGCCCTATTTCAGGGCCAGTGAGCTCTATTATCCAGCCTGGCCTGGACTCCAACGGCACAGAGAGTCAAATCTTCACTTCCTCACAGGAACTGTGGCCAGCAGCACGCCCACCGCGCACTCCAGCAACAGTGTGCACGCCACACACACACTGATGCACACGCTAAGCATGTGCACAAACTTGCATGTGCATACACCTGTACATACACACACACACACATGCACACACAGACATACACAAAGGGGCAATTTTTCAAACCATACATGGACAGTGTGGGCCTACTGCCCTGGTACCTGAGCTGGGAGACGGCTCAGGGGACACAGGCCGTGTGGTTTGCTTCACAGATGCCACTGTGCCTGCGCTGTTCAGGTCTGCGGGACAAGAAACCATCCCTTCCCGTCCTGCAGGTATCCCCCTCCTCCACGGGCCACATGTGGGCGCACAGGCCAGCCTCCTGCAGCCCCAGGTCTCCGGCACAGCCTTACAGGGTGCCCTGCCCGCAGGCAGAGCCTCACCAGACCCGGGGGTCATCTTCAAGCTCCAGTCCACACCCCCGAGAAGCCAGTCTCCCCGCTATCCCCTGGACCTCTTCTATTTGGTTAAGATGCGACTTGGCAGTGCCACAAGTGCCCTTCAGTCTCACTGCTTGTGCAACTGTGACATTTCCATTTCAAACTTTTACATTACCTAATTTCCAGCAGTGAATTCTTAGCATTTCAACAATGCTTATGAATAGCATTTTGCTGGCACCAATAGACCACTTGTGTATTCCTTGCCACGGAAATAAACAAAGGCCACACCCAGGTGGGGCCCGCACGCTCCAGGCCAATCTCCTACCTTCTGTGCTCAGGGCCGGGCCATCTCCACGCACCCTGCTGCGCCGTGTGCCCTGGCCGTCTCTCCAGCCACGCAGCGGCCAGGCCCCTTACGAGGTGATCGGGCCCTTGGGGACTGCCTGCTGCCCTCACGGAGCTGGGCTGCTCATCACAGGGGTGAGCTGCCGTGAACCGAGGCTGGTGCCCGGGTTGTTTCTCTTCCATGTGTGCAGCCTTTCCTTCTGCTTTGCCGCCATTTGCCTGCCAAGCCTCCAGCACCAGGAGCCCAGATGAGCTCTTTGCTGTATCAGTTAGCACGTCTCTGGTGTTCCACTACAGCCACAGAGCACGGGCCCAGAGGAAGGTCTTTGGGAGCAGCGTGATCACAGCAGCTGAATTCCAACAGGCGGGACACACTGCATGCTCCCGTACACTTCTGTGCTCACAGAAGTATTGGTAAGAGCAAAAGTAGATGGAATGTCTGTCCGCGCTGGTCTGCTTGCCAGGGCTGCTGTGGCCCAGTACCTCCGACTATGCCTTTGACAGTAGGCATCTGTTCTCTCGCCATTCTGGAAGCCAGGAGTCCTAGGTCCTGCAGATGGTGGCATTGATCCCCTCTGAGGCCAGGAGACATCACCACGACCTGGCCTCTGTCCTGGGCTAGTGGCAAGCCAGCTCCTCTGTGTCTCTTCCCTTGTCATCTCTCAACATTGTCAGTCTCCAAGCGGGATGCTGCTTCCAGCCTGGTGTCCATGCCCTGAAGCCTGAGAGGCAGGTGTCCCCTCCACCCCTCCGGCTGCGGGCTCCCGCCTGATGCCAGAGCAGCGTCACCAGGAGGGCCGAGTGTGGGTTCTGCCAAGAGCCCAGGGAGCTGGAACACTGGCCCCCTGGGGGTGGGCTGGGCCAGCACAGAAAGCCCAGTGGCCAGTGCTGGGGCTGCACATGTACACAGGATGTCACAGGTGTGTGAGCTGCCACCCACGGGTCGCCCAAAGCTCCAATCTAACTTCAACCAAAGAGGCACCCATCGCCTTCGAGCTCCAAGAAAGAGCGCTTGGGCGGAGACTGAGAGACCGCCCTCCACCTACCGCTGTTCACTCTCTGTGTCCACCAGCGCCCCACAGGTTTGCTCAGTGCATGAGACCCAGGGCCCTGAGCACAAGTATTGCTCACAGGGGCTGCCACAGCAGCCTGTCAGCCCCCACGGCTGAGGACAGGAGGCCCCAGCTTGCCGCGCTGGTCCTTCTTCCTCTTGCCTGGGTCATGCGCTCCCTGCGGTCACTTTCCAGCCAACCAGCCTAGCTCTCCAAGGCACCAGACCAGGGCCCGGCAGGCTGAGTCCAGCCCCCAAATATGTTTTTTATTTCCACAATTTTAAAAACTTGGATTAGTTGCTAGTGGGGTATTTGTTGTTGTTGTTGTTGTTGTTTGGTGTTTGTTTGTTTGTTTGTTTGTTTTTTGTCTTTTTTTTTGCCAGCTTAGTCCACCCTGTAGGCAGGGCTGGCACGGCATGTGGTGCTAGGGATTGAACTGCTGTCCCCTGCACCTGCCTAAGCTTACCTAGGCAGGCACTTTAGACCACTGGGCTATTTCGCCAGCCCCATTAGTTGCTAGTGTTTTTGTAATGAATATTAATATAAACCCTTTAAAATGTCTTGGATTTTTAAAAACTCATGTCTGATTTTTCCTGAAAAACCACCTGATCCCCAGACCCCAGGCCCCATCTCACAGGTAATCATGGGATGGAGCCACCAGACAGGTGCCCACTCACCTGCACCCACCCCCAGTTTCTCTCCTCATCACCCATCCCTTCCTGCCATGTGCCCGCCCAGGACAGCCTGGTTGCGGCCCTTGGGTCAGCTGATGTCAGTGTGAGATGTGGTTGTGCAGCTGTCCCACAGGATACCGCCCCAGCTCCAGGGCTGTTTCCAGCTCAGCGCTGCTTGCTGATGCCTGAGCAATGGCTGTGAGCCTGCGGGGCCTGTATGTCGGGAGCCTGGCTGACTCCTCAGCTCAGAGGCTTCCTGGCTCGGGCCATTTGTACACACAGATCTCCGTCCCAGTGCTGAACACACAGATCTGCGCCCCAGTGCTGGACACACAGATCTCCGTCCCAGTGCTGAACACACAGATCTGCGCCCCGGTGCCGGACACACAGATCTGCACCCCTGTGCTGGACTCACAGATCTGCACCCCAGTGCTGAACACACAGATCTGTGCCCCAGTGCTGGAAGAGGAGCTCTGTCACCCGGTGACGCACCCCACTAGGCAGAGCTCTATGTCTTTCCCATTGCCTGGTTGTTATTATAAAAAACAGGTTCTTCCCTCACCTCAGCTTTCCTTTTTTTTTTTTTTTCCCCCAGTACTGGAGCATGAACCCAAGGCCCTCACACTGAGCCACAGCCCAGCCCTTTTATACCTTTTATTTTGAGACAGGGTCTCACTCAGTTGCTAAGTGCCCCGTGCTGGGTTCCAACTCTCAAGACCCTATTGCCTCAGCCTCCCAGAGTGCTGGGATAGCACTGTGCACCACCATGTCCATCTTGAAGCCGGCAGCCTGAGTGCCTAGCACTGATCTGGCTGCCTGCGTGCAGTTGGGCACCACAGACAGGACTCCTTGTCATGGGCTGTAGAAGTCACCCTAGCCCAAGCCCCCTCCAGCATTCACCCATGGGACTGAAGCGTTCTGTTAGAAATGTGTTGCTACCGTAATAAGTTATCACAAAGTGACTAAGAACACAGACTCGAAGACTGTGTGGTTCTAGATCGTTCTGGCAGGACCGAGCTCCCTCCTGGGGGCCTGGCCCTGACCTTGTCTGGCTTCTGAGGTTGCCCACATTCCGCGGCCTTTGGCCCCTCTCTAAACCTGACAGTGGCATTGCGCTGACTCCAGCTTCTACCTTGTGTCTCTTTCTGGCTGATTTTCCAGATTCCTTCTTCATGTTCCAAAACCTCTGTGATGATATTGGGCCACCTTGATAGGGCAGGGAGATCTCTCCACGGGACACCAGCGATTAGTGCCCTCACTTCCATCTGCAGCTATAATTCCCTTCTTTCGCGGAACCTAGCTTTGTCAATGTCCAGAGATTAGACTGGGGTGGTGGCTTGGGTCTGAAGTGTCCCCCCAAAGGTCTCACGTGCTCAGCAGCGAGGCCTTGGAAGACGATCTGCTCACAGAGGCACTGTGCTCATTGGCCCACTGATGAGCTTGTGGCTGAAGGCACCGTGAGGGGCTGGGGCCTGGTTGGAGGAAGTCCCAGGAGCGGCCTGGAGGATGCATTCCCTTCCCAGGGCCATCCATTCTCCCTCTGTTCGCAGGCTGCCATGGCTTATCCGTCTTTCTTCTGCAGACCCTTCCACCAACCTGTGTCTGCCTTGGAGCTGACCACCGACCGAATCTCAGAAAGCTATGTGCCAAAATAAGCCTCTTCTCCTTTAAGGTAGAGGTGTCAGTGGGGTCAGGGAGATGGCTCAGTGGAATAAGCGCTTCCCTGGCAAGCACAAGGGCCTGAGTTC
>NDGN011353019.1:0-16382 GCA_002564285.1 Tympanoctomys barrerae | reverse complement strand
GACATTGGAATGTGGCCATGTGCCCAGAGAGACACCACAGGAAGACAGAAGCACAGACAGTATAGGGGCGACAGGCTGAGGGCCATCAAAGCTTGCCAGCAAACAGCAGGAGCAAGGGTCAGGAGACAAGCTCTCCGTCACAGCCCTCAGAGGGAACCAGTCCTGGCCACATCTTTACCTCAGACCTGTAGCCTCCAAACTGTGAGACAATACATCTCTGTGTAAGCCACCCAGCGTGGGGGTGTGGATTTTGCTACACTCACCCTAGAAAGCTGACACCACAATCTGTTATAAGGAAAAGACACACTCAGGAAAGAATTCACCAATGTGCAGACAGGAGTAAAAGTCCAGGCATGGGGGACCGGCAGTGATAAAGAAGGCAAGTGCTTTTCAATCCCAGTGGTAAAATATGCACTGGGGCAACAAACACTGATTAGAACCCAGCCTTGAGGCGAGGAGATAACTCAAGGGCACGGCTGACATCTTCACGGTTAGCTCCGCAGACAAGGTTAGGGTGTCCTGGAGGAGACTGTGATAAGTGAGAAATGGCTTCACATAGCAAAGCTGCAGGGCGTGGGTCCCCATCCTCCAGGCAATGGGGGTTTGCTAGTCACACTCAGCCCAAACTCAAAGGACAGGCATGAAAACCTTCAACCAACAGGTAATATGGTATATCAGAGCAATGAGAAAGAAGAGCGGTGCTTTATATACCACACAATAGGCCTCAAAACACAAGCCCATGCTTTGAAGGAAGTATTCTTATCCAAGAAGTTAAAATTATGCCAAGCTCCTTACGAGAGGCCTTCTCTTGTTCTGTGGATGGCTTTATCGCAGTACCTAACGCAGAGCTCCTAGAGAGGAACCGCTCATGGGTATTGGTTCACTGCAAGAACAAGGGCAAGGAGAAGCCGGGCAAACAATGACCTTTTCTCTGCTGGCCTACCCCAGCCTCACAGCCTGAAGGAGAGGGAAAAGAAGAAGCCCGTGAAAGCACCGCTCTCCGAGGGAACTGAATTCCACTATAAGTGTGAAGGTGCAAGGAACTGTTGACTCAGAAGTTTATATACAGGACTGTGGAGGCCTCTCTGGCCCCAGCCACTCACAGGACATCCTGCCATTAATGTACCAAGGCCTCCCCAATTCCCTCTCCCAGACTAGTTCAGACTACTCTTGAAGCCCACAAATCTCAATAATCTCAAGCTGTATTTTTCATCAAATGATGCCAATTCCCTATATGTACTGATAAGATTGAAATCATCCAACATAAGATTCTAATCGAATTCTGTTGTCATCTCAGCACCTAATTGGCAAAGAAGACTGGAGTCCCTGATATTCATACATCAGAGAAGGGCAGGGACTCATCCTGGAGCAGCAGGCTGCTCAGCAAACAGGCTCCCTCCGCTCTTCCCCTAGGGTGCAACGCCTGGCCTTTGTTGAACTGGAAATGAACACTTCGGCACTGTTGTCTCTGCTGTGTACCTCCTCTATTCTCTTCCTTTGGTCTAAGAACTCCTTCTCAAGGTCCCAAGGTAAATATTTCCAGATGTATAGAATTCTCAATTTTCTGGCTCTGGCTGCTGGAGTAAAAGAATCAATAGTCCATGGGAACTGCTATTATGTATTGTAAAGAAAAAGGAACACAGTCATTAAAATTTACTTAAAATCACTTTAGAATCTAGGCCAAAGATGGAGCTGCAGCTCAAGGCTGCTGCTCTTTGTTTGCTCCATGTACAAACACCCTGCCCATGTTGTAGCTCGATGAGCACCTTTATTATGAGGTCTCAGTCCACATCCTAATTTGTCTAAAACCAGGAGAGATTTGAAAAATAATATTTTCTCTGCCTTCATGTTCACTATTGCCCATGGACAGCTTTGCCATATTAACCCCATGGATGGCAAAGGCAAATGGATCTGGGCTTCAATCTGAGTCTGTAGACATCCAAAGTTCCCCTCAAGATGTCTACAAAGCCCTAACAGCTGAGTTGGTGTCATCTCTTATGCTCACCTCTGCATTATGTTGGTCCAGAAGTCAAACTCACCCTCTTCACTTATCCCTGTAAGAGGCACAGCCACACAAAATGCCAATTTTAAGGAAACATATGGGGACCACAGAGCAAGTATCCTAAAGCTCTATACCAGCTATCTCTTTCTCCAGAGGGCCCACTGCCAGCAGGTCCTCTGTTGGCCCTTAACCACACAGCACCCACTCTCTCCTCTTTCCCAGAATTCCCCTGTCTTCTTCCTCCCTCCCAGAAACTTAGGACCTCAAGGTTCCACTTTCACCTCCAACAGGTTTTCCCAGAAAAATACTATTTATTCCACAACAGTAATTCTAACAGAAGCTAAGTCTACAGTCCACTACAATCCATGCTAATTTCTGGAGATAATTTGGTACTAGATTGTAACCTTCATTTGTTTTTCACAGGAGGAAACTGAAGCTTAGACATTTTAAGTGCCTTGCTTACTTGAGCCCCTGGATCCAGTGTTTACAGACCTCTTGATTCAAAATCACAAGGGTGGTTTGGGTTTTACTTTTTAATGTGAATTTGAGGTTGTATCTTTGATCTGCTGAGCCAGGATCTACTAAACAAACTCCTCTAATAATTTTTAGACCTATAAATCTTAGATGTATAACTTGGGGGCTAAGCGGGAGAAAAACCATAAAATACTAAGAAGATACTTCAAATTTAATTTAAACCCAAGCTATAAGAATGAGTGCTTGGATTGATGCAGCTCTTGAAAAGACTCTGGGCAGCTTTGACACAGGACACAGTAAATACTGGTGTCGTTTTGGTGGCAAGAGCAGCAGCCTGGGAGTCAAGGCTAACTGGGCGACCTTGGGCAGCCTGCTGAACATCTTGGGACTTCAGGTTCCACGGAAAAGACTCTCCCTGCTGAACTCCAAGGACAACTTGACGGGTACGGTGAGATCACGCATGTGAAAACACGCGGGGGAGGAGGGAAAATAAATAACTCTACCACTGCTAGGTATTATTTCAAAAGCCCTGCTTGGACCTGGAAAATATCAATCGTGTGCATGTTACCAGCGTGCTAGGACGACAGCCTTGGAGTTTTTCAAGGAGCTTTAGGATCCAAGTCAGGCAGCTCATTGCTCAGACTGAGTAGCCAGAGAGGGGAATTCTTGACTCGGAGCACAGCATCTGCTTGTGATTAAGGCCTCAGAGGCCCGTGCCTGCACCAAAGGCAGCTACAGAGCCCTCACAGCAGCAGCCCCAATTGTAAAACAGATCCCTTCCTTTTAAAGTGGCTATGAAAGGTAAACATGAAAGCATTATTCTATAATTATGCAAAACAAAGCAATGCCCATTTCCCAAGCGCCACCACACACACACACACACACACACACACACACACGAAACAACAGGCAGAGGCATTTGTGAAAGCGAGGGTCCCCACACACCCACAACCCCCGAGCTCAGAGGAGCTCCCTTGGTTTGGTTAGCTGCAAAACAGCCTTACTGAGTGCGGCTACCCGGCCCCCGCCCTGACACGTCCTTCCCTTAAAGTTCAAGTTTGGTCAGTTTGGATCCTTGGCACAAAAACAAAACAAAGCAAAACAAAACTCCTTCTCCAAAACTCACTATGAATTCTATCTGTGTCAGAGATCGGGCCATCGTTCGAGTAAGTGTGTTTATTATAACTCGGGAGACGTCATAGGCCTTGAACAAAGACCAAGAACCTATGCCAAAGGAGAGAAAAGTGACGCGAGGACTTCCGGGGGGGCCCAGGTGAGAGAGGGTCTGAGGGCAGTTAGCAAGTCTGAGGAAAATGCAATCCAAAAGCTCCTTTTAGGGCTGTTTAGTGAAGCCTTGCATTTCCCTATCTCCCAAATGCAAGGTAGGGCGGCTCACGCTGAACTTTACAGTGAAAGCTTGGGCAAAGATCTGTTTAAAAATCTGAAGTAAACAGCCAGACAAGGTTTAAGGTAGGTCAAAATTTAATGAGTATGTTGTAAATCAGAGTTGAAGGTACATGAGTGAAAAACATGATGTTCTGCACCAGGAGACACCCCTGGTTTTATGGGGAACATTCAGAGGATACCCAGAGAATTAGCAACTTGAACCTGACTGGTTGGATTTCTGTCCTTCTAGAAGCCCCTGGAGCAAACACAGAGTGAGTTGTGATTTGCTCAAAGAAAATGAACAGGAGGAAGAGAGAGAGGTGGTGTTGGTATGACAGCGGCCCTGAGGCTAATCCCAGCACAGGAAGGTTGCTCTGGGGAAGCCGAGCCTGGGCCTGTGGGACCAGCCACCCAGCCAGAGGCAGAGCTGAGCGGGCAGACAAGGCAGCAGGGTCTCTATGTGGTTAGAAGTTTGTTTTCCATCAAAAAATAGATGGCCACTTTGTAAATTAAATCACCGTCAGCCACTCAAATCCATCTTACAGAAACTACTTCTTTGGGCCATCCAACAGATGAAACTAAAATTGTGGGATATGGTTGGAAAGCTTGCTTAACTAGGAGTGAAAAGACCCAGGGGCCAGACCCAGCTTTGTCAATTCCAGGCCAGGGTGGGATTTCAGGGAGGCCCTTAGCTTGTCTATATATCGTCTGGAAGGCTGCAGTAGAGAACAGCGAGCAGGGGCAGAGAGAGCTGGAAAGATTATCTCCAAGGTTCCTTCCAGCTATAACAGCCTCTGATTCCAGTTAGCATATAAAGTAATTGAGGAAGTCTGGAAGACAATTTATCAAAACATTACTGGAGGCTACCTCTGGGGAACAGGATTAAGGCAGAGGTAGAGAGACAATTGGAAAGAAAACAATCATTGAATTTTTTCAGTGAGGAAAAATACAAAGGCAGAAGGGATTTTAAATGAAACATTAAACCAAGAAAGTTCCAGTTAGATATAAAATAATAGAGAAAGTATAGAAACCCAGATATCAAAACACTGCTGGGAGTTGGAATGCAAGTGTGGAGCAAACGGAGCGAAGAGTTAGCCAGACAGTGGGATTTCATCTGCCCTCTTTCTGTCTCCTTGCCCTGGTGGCAAAGCCCTCTGTAGGGCCATGCACACATCCTTTCTGTTCTCTGAGGACTGGCGCTTCTGGGCCAGTGACAGGGAAAGGAGGACTGAGGGAGCCACCTGAGACCTGTCCTGCTGATTCCTGGGCAAGACACCCGGTTTCTCTGACACCACATGAAGCAAAGTGGGGCTTCTCTTCTGCCCCCCACGGGCCAGGCCCTTCCTTGGAGATCTCAGCCGCAGCCTGTGGCTTCTTGTGTCCTCTTTGGCACCATCAGTGTCACAGTCTCCAAGTCTGTCCTGCGAGCTGTGCCAAGCCCAGGAAGGCCATGCAATCCCACTCCGTTTTCAGACATGCTCCACAATTATGAAGGCAGCCCCAACAACAGGACCCTGGGGCTCTTGTAGTTTTGTTGGTTGCTCCTGATGGGAGGGGGCCCCCTTGGTGAGGTCCACTGGAGTTGCCCAGCTGTTCACTGTTGGAAGCTCAGGAGGAAGTGCAAAGCCCAGACTGTGCCCTCCCTGAGCGTCAGACTCCATCGATGGCTGGAGGACCCAAGCAGTACAAGTCACATAGTCAACAATTACTAAGTTGCTATTGAAGTTAGAATGGTACACTAACAACAGCGAGGAGTATGTTCAGGGTCTACTTCCTGATCTGTATAGTTGGTGTCTACTTTCTTCTGTTTCACCAGTATCAAGTTTCAGGACGTAGAGCGTGAAAGGGCGTCAACGGGAGCAGTTAATGCTTAAACCGTTTTTTCTTAATCAAATTTACATTTTTTATCTGGTCATCTGAGTGACTACTTTGAAGACAATAATGTGCAATACAGCAACCATTGCTGCATTTCTACCATCATGTTTTTTGAAATTCTGTATCATTTCTAATGCTTTCTCTATTATTTTTTAGGGCTGGCCAGATAGCTCAGTGGGCTAAAGCACCTGTTAAGGCAGAGCGCAGGGACTTGGGTTTGATCCCCAGTGTGCAGTGCCAGCCCCACCCACAGGGCATGCTGAGACAGCAGTTGAGGCCAGGCTGATGGTGTGCATCTGTAATCCCAGCGCTTGGGAGGCTGAACACAGGAGGATCACTACGAGTCTCATCTATGTGGTGAGATCCTGTAGACCCTGCACTAGCTACATAAAAAATAGAAGTATCTATTATTTTTTTATTCTCCTTAAAATAAAGAAAAGGTATCAATACCTTCCTGGAAACCAAAAGAAAGAAGAAAGATTCAAGTTAATAAAATAAGCCAAAATCCTTTAAAGCTAGAAGACATTTTGCATGTAATTTGAAAAGACAAATGATAACGACAAACAGAAATGGAATATTAAAACAATTTTTTTAGTTCTTTACCTACTATTGTCTTAGATCTCATTTTTACCACAGTTTTGTCTTTTAAAAAAGGAAAAAAACCTTATAATTAGCCTATAAAAAGTTATGTGGGGGCAGGAGTAAGATAATGGCTATCTGGTTAACCTTACAAGGGTTCCTTCTATTCTCCTCTGCCCTCATCTTCTTATCCTCTAACACATGACCCTGGCCAGCATCTCTCCTCTGCCATACTTCTGCTCAAAATATCTTTTAATTCTGCTGGTAACGCACAGTGGCACTGGTAATTCCTGAATCCCCCAAGTCTCGCCTGATAAATGAAGCTAGTAAGAAGAAAGCCAGGCCACTCCTCCCTTTTTGGATTCTCTTTCAGGAAATCCAGATCCCCATCACTGAGGGAAAGGTTTTAGGCTTCGCTTCCTCTAGACAGGAGTTCTAGTGCTTCTGCCTTCTCTGTCTCGTCCCACCTCCCCTGACAAGGTAGGGCTTTGCTTAGGAAATTAAATGTCTATAATGTCTATAGATGTGGTGCCACCGGGTGCCTTTGGGGAACATAAGTATTTGCCACCATCAGTGTCACGGTCTACAGGTCTGTCCTTCCAGTTGTGCCGAGCCCAGAAAGGCCGTGCAATCCCGTTCCGTTTTCAGAAGTGCTCCACAAGTTACGAGGGCTCCACAATTATGAAAGTCATTGGAATGAGTATGGAGTAACAAATATCTACAGCAAGGTAACATTACTTGGAAAAGGGCCTTAAGGATTCGTAGAGAGAGATGCTATGACCCTGAAAAAGGAAAAACTGCCTAAAAGGACAGACTGCTGCTGTATTTTGAAACCTCTTAAAATTAGTTTAAATGCTATAGAGAGGAGGTTTTCATGCAGCTCAACTCTTCAGCTTGTCACCAAAAATCACTTGATAGAATCAGTGCCTTGCTTAGTCTCCGCTATTATAGACTAATCTCTCCAACCACACTGGTGTCCAAGATTTTATGGGATGGAAAAAAAAATAGAAGCATCTAATAAGATGGTGGAGTAAGTTTCACAAAATAGGTGAATGTCAGGTTCACAGAGTCTGGATCCGATGCCGTTGCTAGCCCAATTGGGAACTCCACTGCCTGGGGACCAAAGAGGAAGGTCAGGTAACGAGGAGGAGGAGGAGGTCCCCTCCTGAGACACAGGAAGGACTTGGTGTCCAAAACGGACATCATCGTTTAACAGGAGATGCAACTTCAGGACACGAAAGCTTCTTTGTCAAATTCTAAATGACAAAAATGAACATTCTGAGCACAACAAAGTGAAAATCCCAGCGAAGCCCGCAGCGCTGCAGTGTCCTTCTCTAACTTTGTTTTCCTTTTCCTAAGATGCAGAACCCCAGGCACACAAACGCATGAGTTTTGCATAACCCTGGCCTTTTCCTAGAGCCTAATTATTTGTTCTCAGAAACTCAAACCGCTTCTCTCTACCCAAGCAGGCCAAAAGCTCGCAGGTAGCGTGAGCCAAACAGCCTGGCTTGCTTTAGGGGCCAAATCACGAGTCGACCCATTTGAGCTGACTAGACACATGGGCAAAAGAAAATGCTGAGTGCAGATGTGCGCGTGTGCGTGTGCATGCATACGTGTGCTCACAGGCAGTGCATGGAGTGCTGGGCTGACAAGAGAGGATGGAGGGTCCTCGCTGGTCTCTCTCCCTGGCACCCCTTTCCTACGGGAAGCCGAGCAGCAGAGGGCTAGGTCCTGACTGCCTTCCCCATGCCTACCTCCTTTTGGACAAGCAGAATAGAAAGTGTAGCACTCTGTTATTTCTGTTGTTAAGACCTTTTGAGTGCACACACACACACACACACACACACACACACACTATCGTCCTTCCAAACTCCACAAGACTCCCAAGAGTCTGTGTGGCGTTTGAGGTAAAGTGAGAGGGTTATTGTTCACGGACTCCATGCACGCTCAGGCTGACTGGCGTTCACATTGAACTGTGCTAGGTACTGCGGAGGGGAGCAAATAAAAAAGCAAATGCGTAGTTTCACATTCTGATTGTAGGCTAAGAACGTGGCTGTTAATGTAGTATTCCCTTCCAAAAATACAAAAAATACATCTTGCTCCTGCTCTCACCTTCTCTCTATATATATACAGATACAGGAGTGCGTAGAGCTGCAGGGACGTCACTCCTGCTTGGACACCTGTATTTTCTGTCCATATACCATAGAGAAGGGTTTGCCTGTGCACATCTGGACATGGACAGTCACCTGGTGGCCTCCAGCTGCAGGGCCCCTTCCATGCTCCTGTTATTTCTCTTTTCATTTCAGGTGCCTTTTGTTGGTTGTCACCCTGAATACGAGGGTCATTCGCTCAAGGGCTCACTGTGGACCCTGCGCCTTCCCCCACAAACACACACACACACACACACACACACACACACATAGTGCACTTTTCTGAGTGTTCAACTCTCCAGAGGTGGATATTCAGACTTCGCAAAAGCCTTCAGAAGCGCTGGTAGATGGATTCCCAGCAGGCAGCGTGGTGCTGGCCGCAAGCGCCGGTCCTGAAGAGCGTTGCACAACTGTGGAATCCTGGCTGACGCCCTTGCCAGCTCCATGATCTTCAGCAGCTTTCCCAACTTCTTCGTGTCTTCCTTTTCTCTTAGGTCAGATTAGGTAAAGGGGGATGGTGGCAGAGCACACTTGTCATCCAGCTCGTGATGGGTTCTTGCTGTTGGGCTCGCCTGATTTTACATGCCGTGTTAGAGAAAGGAAAGCTCTAAGTCACACCTGTGAGACGCTGCTCACTGCACAACACATCCCAGCCCCTATGTTAAAATATGGGAAATTTTATTCATTTTTTTCTAATAAAGAGTGGTTTGTTTTTTTAAATATATCTATTTCGCTTATAATATTAGGTTTAAATAATTTTTCTAACCCAAAAGAATTTGACGTTAATGATAAAATTAAGCTCTTCTTTTTTCGTATGAGCTAATTATCTGACCCAGTAACTCCAAGGCATTGTAACCAAGAAAACCTCAGAAATGAAAAAATGTTATGATAGTTCAATGTAAGAAAGAAACACCAAACAGCCATGAGTAACAGTGACTCTGATGCTTTAATTTTAATATCTCACTTACTGTGTCCTCACAGAACTCTTTCTGATATAGCTAGCATACCCATCAGCCCCAGGCATACGAGTGGACTTTATTAAATGCAAGGAAACAGCCTACGTGGTTGGGCACAATGTAACAGGCAGCCAAATTAGAAATAATTACAATGATAAAAATGGCTCTTTAAAATATGGGAAATTTTTAGAATGACCAACCATAATCATAGCAATCTCATAAGTGCTCTGTTACTGTAAGGTTATTTATGCATCATGTGTCATGTGCATAGATAGATGTGTGTGAAATAGCAACCAAGATTGCCAATGCAGAGTGCCCAGCACAAAACTGGGCACAAATTAAGCTTCCGATTGTTAGTATTACTAGTACACTGTTCCGGCCCCCTAAGAAATTCATCTTAAATGATTCTTCACACACAAGGCATTAACGCGTCACACACTGGGGTGGCAGGGAACGGGAGGTTATAGATCATGAAAACAAACCTTACAGTGGCTTAGACTTTTCCTACCATCATTCAGGTGACATGTCTTCAGTTACTTGTGGAAGTGCTCTAACTTAAAGACCTCATGACTCAAATTTGGATGAAAACTTTTGTCGCAATTTAGACAAAGTTTTCCCTCCATCCCTACATTAAACAAACCTGCCAATGGGTTCCATAATTACTCAAAGACAATATATAATTCCAAGTTCAGGAACACACACATATTACTATCCTGGCTTATTAGCTTTTTTATGCTCTCTAAACAAACCTAAAGGTTTGTTTTACTTATGACCCTTTCAAGTTTATTTCATGTGCATTATTTGCCCTCAGAGTACAAAGAGAAAAGAGAACAGAAGCTCACAACCAGAAAACATAGTTATCTCTCCGAAGGCTGAATTACAAAACAAGAATATTTTACTGAGTGTTCTGAATGACATAAATGCCCTATCTTTAGAAATCTAATTCTGTCACTTTGGAAAATTCAACCCAGGAAATCTGACAACACTCATCCTAGAGGTGGGCATGATGTGTGTAACAAATATAATTCCCAAAATGATGCTGTAAAGCTCGGGCCTCCGTCAGCCCTCAGTTTAGTCTGCAGCTTGATCCCTTGTTTATGCCGGCATGCCTGTCTGCCTGCTAAGCAGTGTGCAGCTCGGCTGCTAACTCCACTATCAGCGTGACAGTTGACAATACGTCACCACAGCGGCATAACTTTGTAAAAGCTTTCATCTCGACCTCACCAAAAATTTAAACTATGTCTGTTTACAACCAAGTCTATGTTTTGCAGGGAGCTAGTCCTTTATATCTCATACAAATAAGGTGCTTAATACAATTGATTAAACTCTTCAATATACTTGGCTGATGACAAGTTGATCAACCATTTAAGATCTGAGGCTTGGGGATATTCTCACTCATATCCACTTGCTCAGGTAGAGTTTGGGGACAGAAATTCCAAGTATGACCAGTGTGGCCTTTGCAAGCCTCAGACTGGAATAATCCTACTGGCCCCACCCCTAGCACTTCCTCCACTTGTACTAGCCTTTCCTGAGCTGAGAGTATTCGTCATCACTCTAGGGCCCTCTTATTAAATAATCTACTTCCGTGAAGACAGAATATATGCTTTGTTCAACTTGACATGTTTCTTCAGCCATCCTTTCTCCTCTTCACAATGATGGGAGCTTAACATTTACATATAGATAGATATAGATATATTATACACTATAAATATAACATATATTATACACTGTGTATAAATACAACATATATATATATATATATATATATATATATAATCACTCCAGCCGTTAATTGACTTTCCATTTCTGTAATAAATACCTGAAATAATCAATTGACAAAAAGAAAGGTTCATTTTGGCTCACAGTTTTGGAGGTTTCACCCTTGATCCACTAGGCTCTCTGCTTTTGGACCTGGGAGGGGGGGGCAACGCGTCATGACTGCAGCATGTGGCAGAGCAAAAGTCATTTCTCCTATAGCCAAGCTGTAACAGAGAGAGAGAGAAAGAAGCCTGGGTCACATACAATCCCCAAGGGCATGCCCCCAACTACCTAAGAACCTCCCACTGACCCCCATTCTTAGGCCTCCACCACCTCCCAGCAGTGCTGTGGGCAGGTGACCAAGCCACTAACACATGAATCTTGGGGAGACACTTAGACACAACATCGGACCCCCACAGGCATGTCCATCTTACAGTACAAAAGTCTGAAAGTGTTTATTCTTCCATGAGTGTTGGAAAGCTTGAGTCTAATGTCTTCTATAAAATTTAAAAAGAAAGTTACACATTTCTAAGAAATGGTGAGACAGGCTCAAAGTAAGGATTCCCATTCTGAAAGAAAGAAAAGGAAAACTGCAAGGAGGAAGTGGACCCCAGCGAGACAAGACACAGCAGGGGTCACTTTCAGGGACACCGAGTCCATATCACACTGCCTGGCCACCCAGGCTTGTCTCTGAAACCCTGGAGGAAGCTATGACAGCCCACGGCCCTTGTAGTTTACATACTTTTAAACTAGCAATTATTAACAGTATGAACTATACTTAGGCCACTTGAATCATAGCTGCAGTGGCCTCCGAGTTCTCGGCTGACTGAACAATAAAAGTCCCTGAATCCCTATAGACATACAGTTTAGGGTAACCTGGAGCTCTTCTCTCAGATCAAACTCTTTGAAACAAATTTACATTTCTACATCTTTGAGCCTGTGATGCGGGAGGTGACTGTGTGGATTTCTTAGATTCCCTGGAGGCATTCTTGGTACTATGGCTTGGGCTTCCCTTTTATGGGCACTAATAATTGTATCTCTGTGACCACACTTTACATTGGCTTGTTTTCTAGCCAAGCTGATTTTTTCTCAAATCTTTCTGCTCTGCTGCTCTTTGCTCTTGATTCTTTGTAAATTTGGCTAAAAGCAACCAGTCATACCTGTCACTTCCTGAGTGTTTTGTAGCCTTGCAGGCTCCACTGCCAAGTAAACTTAAAGTCTCCCACAAAGTCTCGGAGCGCAGACAAAATGCAGCTAAATTTTTCCCCCAAGTGTAACATGGGAGGGCTCAAACGCTCACGGCACTGGAACCTCCTCAGCAACGCTTTTGCTGCCACCCTCCTATCTGTGTTCTGAGCCTTTGCGCTCTCACCAGAACGTACCAGCAAGCGCCACCCAGAACATTCTAGGCCTGCCTGAGACCACGCCTCCAAACTTTACCCAACCAACTTCTGCAAACCCACCGGGAAAGCCTTCCCACACCTTCAGATATTTAGTAACAGAAAAGACCACCCCACTTCTCCGTTCAATCCCCTGTCAGTCAGCTTTCCATTACTATCACCAGTGCTTGGAAGAAACCAAAAGAGGTTTATTTTAGCTCACATTTTTCGAAGTTTTGATCCATGACTACTTACACGCATTGCTTTTGGGTCTATGGCAAGGTAGCACATCCTGGAAATGACAACGGCAAAGTAAATACTGCTCATTTTCTGGCCAGGATATAAAAAAAGATGAAGAGGAGCAGACCTGCAGGCTACCACTCCTCCAAGGCCACGCCCGCAGTAAGCCCACGTCCTCTCACCAGGCCCCATCTCTTACTGCCTTCTTCATCTCCAGGGGTTCCATAGACTCGGAGTCGAGCTCTAACACATGGACCTTTCAGGAACACATATCCAACCCTCACACCGGCTTTCTGTAAACAGACTCTACTTGAAGAAAAACACAGAAGTCTATAGAAATTCTTGAAATTAAAGAAAGTTTGGACAGTGAAGCTTCTTTTAGTTTTTTCCTGGTTGCGAAGACTTGAGTAGAGAACACACTAAACAGAACTATAACTCATCACATTTTATTAATTGTTAGTTTTTTCTTAATACCCAGCTGAGAGATTATAAAAGTCTTCTAAAATAAATGCAATGCATTTTTCTAAGATAAAATGGGTCTTGGGCTGTCACTCTGAATACTCCATAGACTACCAGTCCCCCAAGGAGATGCATATGTCTTTCAGAAATTGTGGAGCAATCTGTCCCCTGCTAGTAAGACTCAAGCTGATCAACTGAATTAAAGAAATACCTGAGACATTCCTACTGCAAGAATGTCTCAAGGAACTTGAAAGAACTTGGAGTTCATCTAAGATTTTAGTCAATTCTCTCACCTTACAAATGTGGAGCTTAACTTGAGTTTACAACATGTAAGCTCATCAAGTTGTATAGCTGTAAAGTTGCCCAGCTACACAACTTGATGAGCTTACAACACTTCTATGAGGAAGAACTGTGAGGAACTGAGGTGTCTGAATTCTTTAAGATACTTTCATGCATGTGGTTATGTGCAATCACCTGTCCCATCTTGCATAACTGTATCAGTTAACCTGAGCAACCAATTTAATGATAAAAAGAGATAATACATCTATCATTGTTAATCAGTTATTCTTGTTTAGAAAATCTGTAATGTATGTATTGTTATATGTTACCCTGCTTCTGTCTTTTTTTTGTTTTGTTTTGTTTTTTTGCTCTTGTTCTTACTCTTCAAAATAAGAAAATTATAATAAAAAATAAAAATAAAATAAAATACTTTCATGAACTGATTTAAAAAAAAAACTCTGAGATGCACTGAATGTAGGGCCTCATACATGCTAAGCAAGTGCTCTATCATGAGCTATATTCCCAACTCCTTTCTACTTTGAAATGGGTCTCATGAAGATGGTCAGGTTGCCCTCCAGTGGATAATTGTCCTACCTCAGCCTCTTAGGTCAGTAGGATTGCAGGCAATGTCATTGTACCCAGTTCTGGTGGCATTTAATGAAGCTTTGATCCAGGCACAAACTACTACATAGAGGGCAGGCTAAATAGCTGAGCGGATTAAAGCACCTGCAAGCAGGCGCAGGGGCCAGGGATTCGACCCCCAGGCCTGCCATGCCGGCCCCACCCCAGGGGCACACTGAGCTGGCAATTGAGACTGGGTGTGATGGCGTGCGCCTGTCATCCCAGCTCTTGGGAGGCTGTAAACAGGCAGATCACTGAGTCCGATCTAGTAGTGAGACGCTGAACACTCTGTAGACTCTTCCCTAAAAATACAAATAATAATAATAATAATAATGATAATAATAATAACAACTAAGTATATCTCCAGTACATTTTACAGATGGGAAAAAATACACTTTCCAGAGTGCAAGAGCGTGAAAGTAAAATATTGCTCTGAGACATCCTCATTGTTGCTTATTGCTGACCTATAAGATCTTTGAGGACACTTTTAATGTTGTGTGCCCCTACTTGGAATATATTCCTCTGTACTGACATAATGAAGCTGCTCAATAAACAATCATTAAATTAAATTCTCATCCTTGGAACAAACAAATTGCATCTGAGAAGGGCAAGGCCTAAGTCATTGGACTCTCTTTGAAATGGAAAATTTGTTCCAGAAGTCAGCTAGGTAAGGGACTACCCCTCCTTTGGTCTGGCTGTGGAAACGCAAGCTGACCACAGGGAAATCACTGTGATGGGTCTTACCTCTCTCTCTTGGATTGAATCTCCTGGGAAAGATCTTCTCTACTGTGCACACGGGAGGGGTGGCTTCGAAATTGGATGTAGCCTACTCCATTGCTTTCAAAAGTCAGCCCTCTCTGGAGAAACTGGAAAGAACAGTCTTATGATTCCTATAGTAAGAGGAGCTACCACAGTAAAATAGCAGCAATTGGGGTTAGGCGGGCCCCCTTTCCCATGCAGATTCCCCAGTAAGTGTTTTTGTTTCTTGGTTTTGTTAAACTGAGATCCAAGTTATAGTTTCATAATTTCCCCATCACTAGCCCTGAAATGAAGTTACTACAGCCCTGAAGTTGGAACAACTCCACAAGCTGCATAGCGAACCTTTGTCCAGGATTCAAACCAAACTGAATGTTTGAGGGTTTGGGTTGTTTTGAGTTTTCTAAACTTCAGGCTTAAATTTTCATGAACCTTATTGCACTTCCTGATCTTTTCTGGGAGAGAGAGTGGAAAAACTGAGCACTTTGTGCCAGGGCAGGAGCAGCCCTGCCAGTGTTGTATCTAACTGCGTGGAAAGGAGATAGCTATGGAGAAGGGAGGAGGGCTGTCAACTCAAGAACTATTTTTTAAAATTCTATCTGAAGCGTTCTCTTAAACTCTTTACCCCTTGTACCTCCCACTTAATGAAAACATTTAGTGGCATCACTGGAGTGCTGTGTTCCTAAAAACCATAATCATAAAAAGTCAGCAATTTTAGTTCAGAATTAAAATAAAATAGCCATTAAAAATAAAATAGCTACTACCCATCATAACAATAACAACCATGAATTCAAAAAGCAAGGCAACCTCCTTAGTGTCATCTTGGGAAAAGAAATGAATAGAAGAGAGGGACAACCCCATTTCATGCTTTGAACTTGGAAGATTCAAAGAATTCCACAGATTCTTGGTGTGGTGGTTGATACTTTGTGTCAACTTGAGATATCTGAAGATTGGCTGGATCTGCTTGGTGCCTTGTGGTGTGGGGGTCCCAAGGGCCCACCCTAGAGTGACTCAGCATGAAAAGGGTATATAAAGGGGTTCAGGAAGGCTTCTGTGCACCCTGCTTCCTTGGAGGACTTCCGAGCTTCTCACGCCACTTCCCAGAGGATCTTGATCTTCGCAGCCACCATTTCTTGGAGGAGCGCCGGTCTTTACAGCCAGCGTAGAAGGAAGTGTGCCTTGGAGCCAGTGGAGTATGGACTGAAGTCTCCACTAACTGCAAGCTAAATAAAACTTTCCTTTCTTAATTTTGGGTCAGTATTTTGTCCCAGCAATGAATAGAAAGTAACTGAGACACTCAGGAACCAAGTGGAATTGCACCAAAAAAACCAAGTGGAATTGAGCGAGAAGCAGAGAAGCAGGAGAAAGACTGCCTGGCAGAGCATTTGGTACAGAGAAGACACCATGTTATGGTTTGTGTCTAGTTGTCCTCCCAAAGCCTCATGCAGTCATGGGGTGAGGACTTCTA
>NDGN011353008.1:0-13817 GCA_002564285.1 Tympanoctomys barrerae | reverse complement strand
TGTGTGTGTGTGTGTGTGTGTGTGTGTGGCCAGCTCAGCCCACCAGGGGGCGGGGCCGGCTGGATATGGTGCTGGGGGATCGAACCGTGGTCCCTGTTCTTTGTCAAGCTTGTTCCATATAGGTGTTTTAGACCACTGAGCCATCTCACCAGCCCCAGGACCACAGTTTTTAAAAGTGAAACTGGGAATAGGAGATAGCTTCAGGTGTGTGCAGACAGCTGTCACTGTCCAGGTGTGTAGGTGGCTGACAGGGAGAGCTCAGGACCACAGCCTCTCAGTCCTGTACCTCAGAGCTGGCTGAGACCTCAGGGACTAATTCTTCTGCCTTATCCTGCACATGTGTGCTGTGCACTGCAGGAACACCTGGAGGACCATTTCAGCACTCTACTTTGTCAAAAGAAGCAGGACAGGGTCTTCTTGCCAAAGCACATGACACCGGAATGAATTTCGATAGGTCTGGATAATAAGTCAGAAGCCTGCATAGTGTGCTGAGGTTTATGATGAAGCAGGGATCCCTGCTAGGGGGTGGCTTGCCCTGTGTGACCCAGGTAGTTATTCTCACTGTGGGGCCTCGACCACAGCTATCCAGGTTGCAGGCCTGGGAACATCACCCTTTTCCCTTACCCAGCCTCCAGCTCTCTTTTTCCTTGCTGCCTGTCCCACTCCTTCAGGGGCTTGGTTGGGGGTTCCCAGCTTACCTTCTTGAGCCCAGCTAATTCAGAGGCCATGGACTTCAATTTTAGCCTCATGTGCTTTGCTAGTCATAGAATTATGAATCTCCTATGGGCATCTAAAATAGAAGTCACTCTGCTGATCCCAGGATCAAGTGTGAGCAGGACTTAGTGCATAGATCTTGCTGGAAGAGCTCACATCCCAGCCGGGAGAGTTTGCCCCTCAGCACTCTCCTGGGCCCTGGTTGGCACCTTGCTGGGTAAGGACAAAGCCAGCATGTGCCCTGAGAACTCTCTGTCCTGTGTGGGACAGAGAAAAGGGAACATGCAGAGAAGAAGTCTGGGAGGAGGCAGAGTCTTCCCAGCACCGGTGACCCCTTCAGGTGTGAGAGCTACTATCCTAGCCTGCCCCCAATCACCTGACCATTATAAGAACTCAATACATACAATGAATTCTTGGAATTCATCAGGCAACAATGAGTGCCCTGTAGGGCTGATGAAGGCCAATTGGGTCTTATCTTCTGACTCGTAAGTGTCTCTTTTCTGAGTGTTGCTTGGAGAAATCCTCTCCAAGGAAGCATCTGGGCACACATCTACTGCAGTGAGAGTTGTAATAAAATGCCACTGACAATCTGCTCATCCATCAGTGCTAGCTCTTTCCAATAGATTCAGGTACACATATGTAAACACTTAGGTCTAGAAGGACAAGTGTAACTTCTGAGGGACAAACTGGGACTGAGGGTGGAAGCACAGGGAACCTTAGGCTTATCTGCTTTTGAATGAACAGTGTTCATGTGATATATGCCATTAAAATCCTTTAAATAGAAAATATTGAATATAGAGAAAGCTCTAAGTCCATTCAGCACAGTGGTCTCCCAACAATTATCAGATAAAGAGAAAGAGAGGGCAGAAATGGGCAGGCTGAGTCTGGCAGCTGCTTGGTGGCCCCTAGCTGGCAGCTAGGATGGCATGAATGGACAGGCTAGTGTAGTAGCTCTCTCACCTGAGGGGGGTCACAGTCACCAGCCCTGGTTGTTATAAGTTCATCTTTCCAGGCTGTACCTTCAGTGACTGAATGAACGGATCTGCCTTGAATTTTGGCCCTCTGCATTTTTAATAGGCACCAGAGTTGATTCTGATGAAGGTGGTCAGTGGACCTCACAGACAGGAAAAAGAGAATTTTCCTGTTATCTATTCTTTACTGAGACTTTGGTTCATGTGCTCCTCAAGGATGAAACCTAAGCTGTTCCTCTGGTGACAAAGGCTGCCTTGCCATGATAAAACAGAGGGAAGACACACTGTTGTAGACATTAAAACTGCTAACCTGCTAGCCCTGAATGGAGTGTGTGTGTGTGTGTGTGTGTGATGCATTTGAAAAGCACCTTGAGGACCACTCCATGCTTCACAGTTTTTTTTTTTTAAAGCTCCAAGCAGGGCAAGGTCTTCTCACCCCAGATAATGACTTCAGAATGAACTTAGATATGTATGGAGAATAATTCAGAGGTAGGCATAATGAGATGTGGGTTGGGTTCTCCACTGTGCTTTGCAGGGAGACATATTAATGGATACATAAATGAGGGTAAGGTCTCTATCTGAATGTGACTGCAAAGAGCTCTGCACAACCAAATGCCGCGATGCGCATGTCTCATGATTTCTGCCATCCATAAAAGCCATTTCTAGTTGATAATAATGGCAGGTTGGAATTTAAATGGGAAAGCAAATTGCCTTATACCTGCCACTGGGAAAGAATGTAATAGAAATGGCTTTCAAGTGTTTTGTTTTGATCTCCATGTTTATTTATGTGGTTGTATATTTGCACATACTCTCTATCACTAGTAGGCTAAATTGAGACATGCTACCCATGCTGCAAATGCCCAAGTATTGATGACAGCCTCGTCAAAAATTAAAAAATGGAGAGGGGCTGAGATTCTGAATTGGGCAGATTGGCCAATCTTTGTGTCTTGAAGGGGGGCAGTCTTTGCACCCCATTTTGCTAGAGAAGGTGTCTTGGATCTTCAGGAACACAGAGTAGTCCTGCATGGTCACAGAAGGCTTTGTGTAACTAGAGAACCCAGATCAGCCAAGGACAGGGATGGGGGCTGAGAGAATTTTCTAAAGGACTCCAGAAACTCAGCCTGCCTATAGCCCTGGATCATTACATTAAAACCAGACCCCACTGTTAGCATAGTTCTTGGAACACTTAAAATATATGAAAGATAGGGCCGCCAAATAGCTCAGCGGATTAAAGCACCTATAAGCAGGCACAGGGACCAGGGGTTCCTTGAGCCTGCCATGCTGGCCTGGTCCCCGGGGTGCACTGAGATGGCAATTGAGACTGGGGGTGGTGGCGCTCAGCTGTAATCCCAGCACTTGGGAGGCTGTAAACAGGCGGATCACTATGAGTCTGATCTAGTGGTGAGACCCTGAACACCCTGTAGAACCTTCCCTAAAATAAAAAATAAAAAAAAATGAGAAATAAAAATATATGAAAGGCAGACATTTCACCCTTAAAGAAAGTGATCAAGAGACAGGAGAAAGCGATATGGCCACATATTCGTTTTCTCAACTGTTCTACTCAGGGCCTGAACGATGAAGGAGGTCACTGGCTTCTCCCCAGGACGAAGTGAAGCTAAACAGAAGTCTGGGAAAAGCAGGCGTGGTTTTCTAACAAAAAGTATTGGCTTTTTTTTTTTTTTTAAAAGAACATTTCACTGATTTAAAAGACATAAGGAAAACTCCTTTCTAAAATTGATTTTATGCTACATGAGCAGTAATTCATTGAGATTCATGATGGTCCCAAATTATTGTGTATGTTATACACATATAAAAAGGGAGCACACTGAGGCGACAGTTGCTGTGTTGATTGCGGTGGGTGGAAACTTAGCAACACTGTAGAGATGATTGCACTCCCAAATAATCTATGTAGGACAGCACAGTTCTAACTTGCTAAAGCAATTAGTAGAGCTCTCTGTGACCATTAACCTCCCCCTTTCATAGCATTTCTTATGGGTTTGTACATAGCAGCAATTTGTGCAGTCTTGTCTCACTCCCTAGACTGAAAATTTTAGACAAGAAGGTTTTTGTTTGATTTTTCCTACCACACTCAGCCTTGGGCTTTTCATGCCTCATAAACATTGATTAGGTGAAGTAAGTTGAAAAACAGTGAGTTCTTACTATGCAGGCTGTCTGGTGGAGTGAAACATCTGGAAACCTCCTTGACCACAGGCAGTGCTGCAGGGCAGGATCAAAGGGTCATCCAGGAGCCCCAGCTCTGTCCTTCCACACATGCTATGGTAACTGGTCTTCCTGACTCTTCCCAAGGTGGGCTTTGTTGTGAACTTTAATTTTGAAGTACTGGGGGTCAAACTGGAGACATCACGCATGACAGGCAAGTGCTCTACTATTGAGCGACAACCCTAGCCCTTATTTTTTTTTTTAAATTTAACTATTTATTTACTTTTTATGCTTTTGGTACAGGGTCTCACTACAAAGCTTGGACTTGTAGTGATTCTCCTGTTTTCAGCCTCCCCAGCACTGGAGATTGCAGGTGTGTGCCACTACACCTGGTCTCAGTGGCTGGCTCAGTGCACCTGGGGTTGGGGCAGGCACAGCATGTGGTGCCAGGGATAGAATTCTGGTCCCTGCAGTTGCCTAAGCAGGTGCTTAGTCTGCTCAGCTACATGGCTGGCCCTTAAATTTTATTTAATTAATTTATTTTTTTATGTATTTGGTACAGGGTCTCACGACATAGCTCATACTCATAGTGATGCTCCTACTTCAGCCTCCCCAGTGCTGGGATTATAGGCGTGCACCATCACAACTAGTGTTGGTGTCTGGCTCCACATGCTAGGGTGGGGCCTGCACAGCTTGTGGTACTGGGAATTGAACCCAGGTCCCTGTGCTTACCTAGGCAGGCACTTAGACTTCGGAGCTATCTCCATGGCCCCTTAAATTTCTAATTTGAGACAAGGTCTTATTAAGTTGCCCAGGCTGATTTTGCACTTTGGATCCTCCTGCCTCAGTCTCCAGAATAGTTGAGATGACAGTCATATACTAACTATCATGCCCGACATGAACATTTTGCATTATTTAAAACTACATTCTTTTACTAGAAGGATGCTGCTCCATGACTCGCATTCAGTAGTGGTGACACTGCCCTGAAGACCAAGTGCTGGGTACTACAGCATTCCTTATTTTGTTCTAGGGCTTTGTGACTAACTCTGTGCCATCAAAGTGCCAGTCAGTCTGGTGTACTTGTGTGCATCCCTCTACACTAAACATCCTGAGGACTAAGCCACAGGTGACTTTATTTTAGTGCATAATTCATGTATAAACAATTAAGCTAAAAAAGATAAGCTATTGAAAGGAACAGCTATAATGAAATGTACAAATCTGAGAAGAACTGGAAATCCAGCATCTAGAAGATTGCTAGTTTACAAAAATCCACAGGGCCTTTTGGTTTTGCAACTGGGTTTGCTAGAGCTGCAGCTCCCCAGGCTTTCTCCCTTGTCACTACAGCTAGATGACCATTTCTACTAAATGCTGCACAAGACAGGGAGCCCTTGGAGGGTCAGAATTACATCTTCCATACTCATCTTTCTCTGCCTCAAGACAACGTGCTCAGAGTTTGTCACATAATAGAACACAAATAGCTGTTAAACTGGCAGGCGTCATCCTTTCTCTTTCTCTAGTTTCAGGAGAGGATTTCCTACCTGACTCCACCTCTTCTGTTCCCTGGGGATGCACATAGGTTGCTTATATTCAAGATACTGAAAGCAGAGAAGTGATACAGTGTGGTTTAATCTGTCATACAATTATGAGATCACAGGTAATCAATCTTACAAAGATATGCTGGTCCGACAAGCTTTTCTTCTCTGAGACTATGCTTCCATCCCATGTAGGAGACAAAACTTTGGGCCCTGTGAATTTTAGGAAATAACATTTGCTAACGGTAACTGTTGTGGCATAGATAAGTGTCCCTCAAAGTCCTCAGTGTTTACAAAAGTTTAGTGTTCAGCCCATGGGAGGTGGAGCTCAATGGGAGGAAATTATGTCACTTAGGACATGGCCTCAGAAGGTATTGGGGACCCTCACAGTGAATTCCCAATGTCCTGCAAGGTGTTAGGCCCCATGGTGAAAAGAAAGAGCAAACGACAAGATACTGATGCAGTGGGGATCTGGGATGACCAGCTGTTCATGGGAAACAGAAGATCACGAGGGAGGCAGAACCTCAGTATTTGTTGATCACATCTGTATCAAGGACAATGAATGAAGGATAGTAAATGTTTCTGGGAAGAGTAATGATGACTGCAGTGGGCTCGGAGAAACAGAGCAGTTGTGCAAGGACCAGACAAGGGGCAGACAGGAGACTGTGATTTCCTCAGGAGAGACTATGTATTGTTGCTACTAAGTTGCTTTACAAAACCTTATTGTCCTCAGCAGGTCTTTCCTTGTCCTGTGCGCCCCCAGTATCATTAGCCACAGGGCTTTAGCCCCTGACCAGAAGAAAGTAGGGAGTTTCCAGGTTCTGATCTGCTCAAAGGGCAGGTCAGGGGTGGCCTCAAACATCCTCTAGACTCAACTTATAATCTGTGCTCCTTGAAAAAAAAAGGGGATTGTGGGGATTTAGAGCCACCCCATCTGACATTGTAGGTTGAACAGCTTTCTCTACCAGACACTCTGCTATGTTATGCTGAACTCTGTTGCTGCAGTCTCCAAAACAATAAGGCCAAGTGGCCATGGACTAAATCCATGAGCTAAAATAAGCCTGCTCTCTTTATAGTTTTGTCCCCCCAGGCCCCGTATTTTCTTATAGTAACAGAAAGCTGCCTGATACCGGGTGCCATGATGTGGAAAACAAGACAGGTAATAACAGAAGTAAAGACTGGAAGTAGGGAAAGGTTGATGTAAGGGACCTAAAAATTTGATACAGCTAATGTTCACACTGAGCCACTTGAATGAATCCAAATAGCTGGGTAGATGCTAGAGGTTATCTATAATAGTTAGTGGGAAAAATGAATTGTTTGTAATTTGTCTATGTCTGTGTGCTGACAGATCAGAGGTTAGGCCAAGAGGCAGATACCCTACTGGCTGCTCAGACCAAGCCAGGTACTGGCTCTGTAAGTGTCTGCAACATGGTAGGGGTGGCTGCCTATGGCAGAAAGCAACTTGTGACAGGTAGTGTAAGAGCAGGCATGACATCTCTCATAGAAGTGAAGAAGGCCCCATGTGATTACCTCAGATGACTTCGAGAAGTTTCTTTTTTTATAGGCCCCAGACATACTAAGTACGGCTCCCGGCTCAGTTGGACACACATGGTCCAGTGTTAACTCTACAGCCCACAAAATGAAGACATACAAGCTATTATTCTGACCAGAACTGGTCTTTCTTTAGCTGCATTTTTTCTATTCTGTCAAAAATCAAAAGACCCAAGAACCTTGAGCTACCTCACCCAGAAGGCATCAGTGGTGTGGCAAGGCAGGTGCATGTCTTACTGAGTCTTATTTCAACCTGGGGTCCATACTGAGTGCTCACTTTGGGCTCCACATCTGGGCAAACTAGGTTTTCTCCAGCTGAGTGTTTATGGAAGATCTTGACTGTGTCCTGAACTCTGGAACAGTGAGAAGATGCCAGATTTTCTAGAAAGAAAACAGTCTGAGATGGTTTTGTCCACATGTGGGAATTCAGAGGTTAGAATGGAGCAGTCTTCATTTTTTTCACCTATCAAGCTGTATATATTTCATGCACTGCTTTGATAGAGTCTAGGTAATTGCTAGGGGACATAGGCGAGCTATGAAGATCTCTTTTAAGTTCACTATGATAATTTTAGAGTTATAACTGAATCTTTTGAGCTTCTGCTAATGAACCACATAATTTTCTAGAATTTCCCTTAATAAATCTGTATCTTTTCAATCCCTTTTAACCTGCTTGTATTTTTCAGCCTATACAGGTACTGGTATGACTCACTCATAGGCAGTAGTGTAGAGTAGGGGAATGGTTTGGTTATGGAATTAAGCAGATTTTGTTTGAAATTCTAGCCCCACTGCTCACTGGTTGTGCCACTATGGTGAGCTACTTAAAGCACCTAGCAGACTTAGCTTGGAACTTGGCAAATTCAGTCAGCTCGGTGAGTGTGTGTTCAGGATGCATTCAATTGCATAAATTGATTGCTTTTGTGTCACTGTTGACTTTCTTCCTGCTGTATAAATGACTTGCTTAAATTTGGAGGGTGGAAGAGTGTGCTGTTTCTTTCCAGTCTAAGTGGGACATCTGTAGCTACAGTGGACAAAGCACATAGACTTACCAGGGAAGGGGCAATGAAGCTCCATCTTCCCTGAAAACGAAAGGAGAAAGCACCAAGGTGCCAAGAAGTACTAAGTACAGTGAACAGGAGCAGAAAGCCTTCATTAAACTTTAGCTATGTTTATTCATTCAATCAAAAGAAACATGTTTTGGGTATCTTCTGGATTCATGGCCTGCTAATGGTACATGAATTCTTCATAGGGCTCTGTCTCTAAGAAGCTTACAAAGAGTGTTCACAGAGGTGAGACTTAGCACTTTTATAATTTCAAAGGGAGAAAAAAACAAAAAGGTTATGAAAGCGGGAAGAAGTTGAGAATAGGGTAATCTTTGGGTTGGATCTCGTAGGATGTAAAGAATATGGACATATAGAGTTGAGTGGGATCAAAGCAACTGACAAAACTAAAAAAGGCATTGGATGAGAATGGTGAGGGTATGTCAATACCTCATTTATAAATGAGAAATAGAATGGACAAAGGGAAGAAACAAGTCCCCCCTCAAAAAAAATCTGTAGGAGAATCAGAACAGGAATGTCTGTCATGGTGAAGGATTTGCCTTGGGTTGCTGGCCCATCAAAGACTCCAGGGAAATACCTTCTTTTCACTTCTTTCCAGGGTTCTACATTTATGACTTCTCAATATTATTACTAAGCAAGGAATTCTGAGTGTATCACAACTAAACCATAATTCATATGTTTTAATTATGATATACTGGTTGGAGGACGGATAGCCTAAAGAGGATCAGAAGAAAAAAAGATCTACTAAAGGCTATGGACAAGTATAGACAACATTAAAAGCTCTACCAGACTTACTTTGGGACTTGGCAAATCACCAATACTCTTCTTTAATTTTAATTTTTTGTTTTAAAGAGAATAAAACATGATAAAACATTAGAAATGATACAGAATTTCCAAAAACAAGATGACAGGAATTCAACAATGGTTGTTATATTGCACATTGTTGTCTGCAAAGCAGTTGCTTAGGTTACCAGGTATAAGCATGTACAATTGGTCAAAATAAAAAATTTAAGCATTAACTGCTCTCTTAAAAAAACCAATACTAATTAGTAGTACAACCATCCTATTGATCCTGTGTATACACACATATGTTTTTTCCTTTCCTTCTTTTCTCCTTTCCCTCATTCCTATTTTTTCCTATCAACTCTCTTCTTTGAAGGATACCTCAATGTTGAGCTTTCAAAAACTGGTATTTATTCAGCATTTGTATGATCTTTAGTTGTTGACAAGATTGTCATCTTACTTCTTTTACTATGACATATCAGTGATGTTGACAAGAGTGATGACTGTAATCATGAGGCCTGAGGACATCCCAAATCTTTCCCCACCTACTGTATAACAATTTCTTCTGCTTGAAATGTTTTGAAGCAAAGGAGTCCTTCTGCTCTTGAGAACATACAATCCTGCTGGTAAAAATGATGAAGAGAATTACCAAGCAAGGGATTAGGCAAGCACAGTTTGTATCTTATTTGAAGCTCTGTAGATAAGGAAAAAAAAATTTTTTTTTGCTAGATCGATTGTAGCTCAGCAAGTGTGCGATCAGCATGCATTCAAGTGCATAAATTAATTCCTTTTGTGCCAATGTTGACTTTTTCCTCCCTGTTTGAGCAACTCAAATTTGGAGGGTGGAATAATGTGCTGTTCCTTTCCAGTGTAAGTGGGACATCTGTAGCTACAGTGGACAAAGCACATGGACTTACCAGGGCTGGGGTAAGGAAGCTTCATCCTCTTTGAAAAGGAAAAGAGAGAGCACCAGGAGACAAGGTAGCTTCTAAAAAGCAAGGTCACAAAGCCCTCTTCCCTGGCTACCACACCCTAGGGCCTAAGAAAATTTACATTTCAACAATGACTTCATGCTACTAAAGATTTTATGCAACATTGAAGCTTTCCAAATGTCTGCTACTTTTGTTATGGTAGCAGATACCCTGCAACTGTATTTTTTTTTAACCCTAAAAATATGTGAAGAGGTCCAGAAAAGGGTCTAGGAATTTGATGTTTCGCACCGGGAGAGTCAGAGAAACAGGATAGCCAAGAACGTCTGAGTAGGGATGGCGGGATGGGGCACTGAAGTGAGTCGGACACCAGGCCGAGGAAAGTCACGCACAGGAACGAAAGTCAGCAACTTTCTGACCTCCGGAAAGCCGGCTCATCTACCTCCAACGTCCTACACTTCTTGCCCGAGGGCGAGCGGCGAGGCAGCTCTCTGAGCCAGTCAAGTCCCTTCTGTAAACGCCTGGGAGTTACAGGAGAAGGAATTTCCCCCACGGCGGTCTGAGGTCCCACGGCCGGCGCGCGTGGTCCGCGGCAGCTGTCCGTGGTCCTGAATCCTCCCTTTGGCTCGGATGGGCCTGGTGCCTGCGCAGCGCGCCAGGCCCAGCAAAAAACTCTGAAGTGTGAGGGAGGGCAAGATAAGGTCCGCGACAAGTTCCCAGGCTCTGCGCTGCAAAGACCTGCCACGACCCCCTAGTGACTCCATCAAAGGCTGCCGGGACGCGACAGGACCCGGAGCTAAAGGACAGGTCTTTTTTCCTCCCTTGACTTTTCTCCCTGGAGACTGAATCAAGTTGTCCCGACAGGCTGTCGCTTCATGCTTTTCCTGCCTTTATCCGCTGCATGCTGCTGCTAGACCGTGATTCTCTAGACACGCCGCCCGATCCGGCAATCCAGACTACCTTTCGCTTCTCCGGTCCAGATTGTCAGCCCCTCCCCCACTTCTGAGCCCAGTCCCCCTCCCCCCACTAGTTCTCTAAACGTGGAGTTGTGTGGTGCGAGCTCCGCCCCTAGTTTCCATACAGGGGAGCACTGGAGTGGTGGGCGGGACGGAGGGGAGGGGCTCCCAGCCCCTTTCAAAAGCTGCTACCGCTGGGAACCCCTGGATCACTCAGTTCCGCGGAGAAGCAAGAAGCGTGGGTCGCCGTCGTGGGGAGGATTGCTAAGGGACAGCAGGAATCCTGCCCTTCCCTCTCTTTCCCGCCCGCCAAACCCCCTACACAGGTAGGACTTCACTCCTGGGTCTTGGTGTGTGGAACGTGAGGGCTATGCATTGAGCAGGGGTGTGTAAATAACCCGTGCATGATTAGTTTATTATTATGGCGGGGGCGGGGAGGACAGCAGTTTTTACTGTTTTTGTTGTTGCTGTGTGGCCAGTTATCCTACAGGGAGGACTTAGTGATGGGGCCAGGTTGGGTTGGGAGGGCGTGGATGGCTCAGGAGTGATGGATGGAAAACGTGAAATGACAGACTTGATTGATTACCTTTGGACAGGTAGCATGGCCTCCCTGCCCACTCGAAACCCTGGGGATCCTGACTTGTCTTCTGGGCTGCCGCCGGCAGCTACAAGGGCAGCTAACCAGAGCGCAGAGGCCTCGGTGGGCAACGAGTCGGCCGCGGGCTCGGGCGCCCAGGCCCTCACGCCCTTCCAGAGCCTGCAGCTGGTGCATCAGCTGAAGGGGCTGATCGTGCTGCTCTACAGCATCGTGGTGGTCGTGGGGTTGGTGGGCAACTGCCTGCTGGTGCTGGTGATCGCGCGGGTGCGCCGGCTGCACAACGTAACCAACTTCCTCATTGGCAACCTGGCCTTGTCGGACGTGCTCATGTGCGCAGCCTGCGTGCCGCTCACACTGGCCTACGCCTTCGAGCCACGCGGCTGGGTGTTCGGCGGCGGCTTGTGCCACCTGGTTTTCTTCTTGCAGCCAGTCACTGTCTACGTGTCGGTGTTCACGCTAACCACCATCGCAGTGGACCGCTACGTCGTGCTGGTGCACCCGCTGAGGCGCCGCATCTCGCTACGCTCAAGCGCCTATGCCGTGCTGGCCATCTGGGCGCTCTCCGCGGTGCTGGCGCTGCCGGCCGCACTGCACACCTACCACGTCGAGCTCAAGCAGCACGACGTGTGCCTTTGCGAGGAGTTCTGGGGTTCGCAGGAGCGCCAGCGCCAGCTCTACGCCTGGGGACTGCTGCTCGGGACCTACCTGCTCCCCCTGCTGGTCATCCTGCTCTCTTATGTGCGGGTGTCGGTGAAGCTCCGGAACCGCGTGGTCCCGGGCTGTGTGACCCAGAGCCAGGCTGACTGGGACCGTGCGCGGCGTCGCCGCACCTTCTGCTTGCTGGTGGTGGTCGTGGTGGTGTTCGCTGTCTGCTGGCTGCCGCTGCACGTCTTCAACCTGCTTCGTGACCTGGACCCGCGCGCCATAGACTCCTACGCCTTCGGGCTGGTGCAGCTGCTCTGCCACTGGCTCGCCATGAGTTCAGCCTGCTACAACCCCTTCATCTACGCCTGGCTGCACGACAGCTTCCGCGAGGAGCTGCGCAAGTTGTTGCTCACATGGCCCCGGAAGATAGCGCCCCACGGCCAGGGCATGACTGTCACCGTGGTCATTTGATACTGGGGTGCCAGTCCTGGACTGGGGAGCTTCAATACCACTGGGCTCCGAGACTGGATTGGGGTCCTCACTCCCAGCACCAGAGCTACAACAACACAGTGCAGGACTTAGGTCTAGTCCTCTCGTCTCACTGTCTGTTTTTGTGTCTTAGTAAAATGTTTAGTGGGCTTTGGTGTGGAGAAGGCTGGGGAGAAGGAAGAGGACTTAGGATTTCTTCTTTCCTAGAAAGCCAAACAAAACCCTTTAGCAGGCATCACAAAAGTACTCTGTTCTGGTCTCTGCCAGCTTTCCTGCTTGCTCAGTGGTCATGAAGGAACACTTCTGGTGGGCTGTAGAAGGGTGGTGCTGGGCTTGGTGATGATGCTTATTTTATCTTTCTAAAGGAAACTTTAAGCTGAGCTAAAATGCCTGGTATTGTCTTGCCAACTTGAGCCCTTGAATCTCTTACAAATTGTATTTAGGATTTCAGCATTGTGTGAATAAGACTTTAATGCACCAAAAGTGTTTTCATTCTAAGACTGCTTGAATTTATGGTACAAAACAACTTACAAATTGCCTTTCAAAAGGCCTTGCTTTTGTTTTTCCTGCTCTTCCCCTCCAGCTACCATTTTAATGTGATGAGATGAATTAGTCAAAGAGTAGAAGCTGAAGAGGGAAAGACCCAGTGCACTCACGGACAGGTGTAACGGTGCATAAAGACAGACATTCTGTGTGCACGTGTGTGATGCCCGGGCATCACTCCCATGTCTGATTTGCTGAATGCTCATTGTAAGCTGTGTGCTGTGGCATCCCTCCCCTCCTCCAACTGCTCAATCGCAACAGATCAGCAGCTGTCATGTGACTGCTCCTAGGAGACATTCTGAAAATATCAACCTAAAATACAAGGACTGGGAGTTTACCTAAAGATAGAAACACACATTGCTACCAATAATGTTACTAAGTTCAATGTTCACTGCTTTCAGGGTTAAAGGAACAGGTGAAGATTGTTGGGTGTGATACCAGGCTGATAATCTTCACTTTAGCCTCCGGAGAGTTTGGTTCATGAGGACAAGAGTTTTGGGACAAGGGTCTCCACAATGAATTTTGGAACAGCAACTGGAATACCCAGGGCAGAAGCCTTTGGAAATGATACACAGTGTCCAGCTCTCAGATCAGCCCTTGTGGCATGTGTGGCATGAACTAGTGTCTGCAGCAACTTAGTCACCAATGTAAGGTTCCAGAACTCCCCAGTTCACTAAATAGCAAAATAGTGTCTCCCCTCCTCTTATTTGTATTGATTTAAGAAAGGAGTTCAAAAGACAGGCATAGTGGTACACACCTATAATCTCAGCACTTGGGAGGCAGAGGTAAGAGGATTGTTGTGAATTCAAAAGCAGTGTGAGCTACAAAGTGAATTCAAGGCCAGTCTGAACTGCATATTGAGACCCTGCCTCAGAAAGACAAAAAAAA
>NDGN011352993.1:0-12237 GCA_002564285.1 Tympanoctomys barrerae | reverse complement strand
TTCATGACTATGAGACACTAATAGTACTACTAATTTGGCTTTTTCTTTCCCCTTACTTCCTGTGGCTTTAACATTCCCCCCTTTAAGGTGAAGGATGAGGTGGAGAGCACCATTCTCAAAATACTTAGCCTAAAGTTACAGAATGACCTTCATTAGAAAAATCAATTTCCATGTATCAGAAGAACAGAAAAGTGATCCTTAATTTGTGCATGCACTAAAATCACATTTCATTGCAACATAAGTTTCAGGGTTCCTTCTCCAGAGTTTCTGAGTTATAGATGTTACGGGTTTTTATGTTGTTTTTTTTTTCTTTTTTTTTTTTTTTTGTCATTGTGACAAAATACCTCAGTAAAACCAATTTAAAAGAGGAAAGATTTATTTGTGTTTGTAGCTTCAGTCCATGGTCACTTGTTGCACTGCTTAGAGCTGAGAGGGTAGTAAGATTTTATGAAGCAGAATGAAGCCACTCATCCTGTAATGGCCAAGAGGCAGGAAGCAAGGAAAGGTCCAGGAATAAGATCAGCCCTGTGAAGCATACTCCCAGGACCAGCCTCCTCCAGCTCAGGCCCACGTTCTATAGTTTCAAGTCCCAATCAATCATCCGCTCAATTATGAAGCCACTGGAGGATTCGTCCACTAATAAGATCAGAGCATCGCAAGCTACTCGCTTTCCCACAGTGCCACCTCTAACTGCTATTTTGGGACCAAGCTTTATCTGCATGAGCCTTTGGAGGACATTTCGGGCCCAGCCCCTAAGCAGGTTTAAGTCGGCCCAGCCATGTGCCCTTCTGCTGAGTGCCTGATTTTTATTGTCACTGGTCCAAGTGCCACACCTGGAGGACCAACAGAATAGGAAGCAAAAAGTGAGTCATATAAAACATATAAAACCTCAGATGCACATTGTATCCATGGACCTTGCTCCTACAATTGGTCCAGAGCTTTTGTTTTGCTCTGAATCTCATAGAAAATTCTCTTTAATCATAAATATAGGCCATTGACCAGTACTCTGGACAAACTGTTGAGATTATTGATGGGAACATATGGGGTCACTCTTCAAAATTAGGACCACATTCTCTACTATTCAATAAAGAAATCTATTTGGAGGTCTTGAGACCTATGATACTCTTCTTTGAATATTATAGAACTTTTTTTTAAACTGTAGTATTTATAACTTTTATATAAGAACCATAGAAGATGTTAAAAATAACAAACTTGTTAGTGCTATTCGAAAACAATTACCAAGAAAATTTCTCAGTGTGGTCTGAGAATCTAGCATTTTACCCAAAAAGTATATTTAATTTTTCTCATTACAACTTGAAAATGTAAAAGATATGATTCTTGCTTTTATCAGATTTCTAAATAATACAAATATTAGATTTCTTAACCTTGGTTATAACATAAAATTCACTGGGATAATTTTAACAAAGGAATAAAACAACATCAACTGATTAGAATTTCAAGGGATGGGGCCTTGAAAATCTGTAATAAAGAAACTTCTCTAAATGTAGAAGTTAAGTGAAAAATAACTAAAAGACTCCATTTAGAGTGATAAATTACAAGGTTATAAAATGAATTTTTAAAAGTACATAGAATGAAATTCTGAGAACTGGCACCCTTGAGATTTGAAGTTTGTTGTTGTGTTGTAGAAAGCCACTACTACTTTGCAGTGTTAAATAATATAATAAGGTACAAAACATAAAGATTTTTTTAAAACCAAAGGAGTTTAGCCTAATAAGTATCAAAGTTAAACATCAATTTTTGCCCAGCTTATGTATTATATGTCTACATGTATCTTTAAAATACTTCAGCATAGATAGTGTGATGATTCATGTGCAATATTTACAATGATCTAAGCATGAAAAGTTGGAATTTTAATTAGGAAATTCATATTCTAGGAGTACATGCTAGAAAAGATCTTGTTTTCAAAATCTTAATTAATAATCACAGCTTTGGTAATTGGCATACTTTCAGAAATGGAGTTAGGTTGGATTACCATAAAACAATTCAATATGATTTGGGGTGTCAAAATTAAAGCTGTTTGAGATGCATACCTATGAGCAGGTCTTTGTCTGAAACTGAGGGTTGAGCTGAACTACATCCCCAGCCCTTTTATGTTTTGACTTTTGACATTTTGAGTCTGTGCCTCGCTAAGGCACCAAGTCCACAGTTTGGCTGGAACGTGTGACAGCACGTGCCTATGCCACCATGCCCAGAAGCTAAAGACATGTCTCAGAGACCTTCTTCAACTTCAACATAGAAAGGTTCAAGGACCCAGAGAGGTGTGCATGCATCTATTCACAGATGGGTGTGGCTTCAGAATTGTTTTGAATAACAAAATGAGCATTGGAGGATGGTGTTCGCCCATGACTGCTTCTCAGAACGAAAGAATTCTGCTCACAAGACCTTTATTAAAACAACTTTGCAACAACATTTAGGGGGTCCCAAGAGAATGAATTTGCTTTTTAGATTTCACCTTTTCAATCAGTTCTGAAGGACATCCCAAACACATGAGACATGAAAGAATATTTTTTCTTCCAGTATTAAAAAAACTGACATTCACAAACATTTTCAAGAAGCTCTTATGCTCATGACGATAGATCTTCAATTAAAAAAAAACTCTAGGCAATCATATTCTTGATGCAGACTGCTGACAAGTACATTCAAAAGTTTTTTTACTCATGATTAAGAATTGTGTACATATTTTAAAAATAACCCCAGATACGTAAGTTAAAAGGAAAATATCAGTTTGGCACAAATATTTGGTGTGCCAGAAGCAATGATCCTGAGTCCAAACTAAAAACTTTTATAAGGAAAAACCCCCATAACTCTATAAATGTCTCAGAAATTTGACTTTAAATGGGGGGAAATTAAAATAACACAGCTTTCTAAAAGGTCTTTAACAAGGTACCTTGGGAGCTCAATTAAAAAATAGTAGATATACTAAACAAGTTTCAGTGTGGCTTCTTTATGAAATCTTTATACGGCGATTTGGAACGACGATCCTGGATGAAAAGTGTTATTCCTTGTGTCTGTCAGGTCTAGAAGCCTCTTAGTTATCATAATTGTCTCTGTAATTCCCTCCTGAGTATCAATCATAACCACACTGGCTTCTGCCACTATAGACTCTGGATCGCCCATAACCATATCCATATCCTCCAGGACGACTGTCATACCTGCCTCTCCACACCCCTGGTCCCCCCCCCACCTGTAGAGTAGTTGTGACCACAGCCATGGGTCCCAAAAGCACCCCTCCTCTGGTGCCCCGGGCAGATTGGCCTGCATGGTCCACACAGATCCAGCGACCATCCAGGGACTCTCCATTCATGGCTCTCCTGGCATTGAGGCATGCTCTGGATTGGTAAAGGTGATGAAGCCAAAGCCCTGAAGTCACTGAGTTTCCCGGTCCTTGACAACAACCACCTCAGAAATAGGCCCAAAGCTGCTGAAGTAGTCTTCCAGTGTCTGCATGTCCATATTGAAATTGAGTCCACGACAAAGAGCTTCCCTCCTTCAGAACACATGGCAGTGAATTCAAATCCTGCTCAGAATCAGAAAGTAATAAGGAACCATGAAGGGCAAGTGCCAAAGAACAAGGAGAACAGGGCCCAAGAGACTTTGAACTAGGTTATATTTAAATTGTTCATCAGTAAAGCTCAGCCGAGGAAGGGCAGGACATATAAAACATTTTCAGACATAGCAAAGAGATAAGTTAACCTTCACTCAAAAATTCTTAGTGGCCAAGGACACCTTAGCCTGGGTGACTCTCTTGCTTTTCGCTTTGAACCACCTCCTGGCTATGCCCCAGCACCCTGGTCCTCAGGGTTGCAGCCTGCTCATCCCTGCTCCCAGCAGAGGACTGTGCAGGCTTTCCTCTCTATTTCCTGCCCTGGCTGAACTCCGTGTTTTCTTCTATAATGCACATACTTTGGTTTATAGAAGAATAAGTAATTCTTGTATGAGTCACTTTCTTGGCTCCCACAAAAGTACCAGATTGTTTTACCAAATTGTTCAGCTGATGAAAATTTGTCAGCATCACACAGAAAATGTACTGATACATAGACTTACATATTGCTGACACCGTGAGCTTGTGTCCATTTTGTCATTTTTTTTTAAAGTCTGTGTTTATCTTTAGTTTTCTCAAACAAAAAGTTCGAGCACCAGGCAGCTCAGTTCAGTACTAGGCATCAGGCAAAGCACTGGCATCGAAGCAGGAGGCAGTACTGTTATTTTCACTTCTGCTCGACCTTTCCATCACTTCTAGAGAAGCATATACAATACCTTATGTTGACTTTTTCCATATGTAAAATATGTGTGTGTGCACAGACACACATACACAAAGTACACAATGACTCCAGGTGTACTCATTAACTCAGATAAACACACATTTTTGAAAACTGTAATTGATCTTCTCTATTTGCTCCAACTCTGAGAATATGCCCAAATCTCTATTTTCTTTGAGTAGTAACAAGAGGTGCGAAATGCAATAGATGCAATCTCAAGAATGCTAACCAAGTGTGAACTTGGATACATCAAGCTCAAGTGCTTCTGCAAGGGGAATGAAGTGCGAAGAAGACAATTTGTGTCTTGGAGTCCTGTCAGGTGTTGAGGACAAGGTCATCGTAGTGGAGGATAGAGTATATACTTGGAAGTGATTTACAAACGAGTTAGTGGCAAAGACAGGGTACTAACTGCTGAACACCTCCATGCGCACGTGGATGCCATTCTGCTAGCTATTTTGCTCTCACACAAGACATAAAAACAAATGGCAGTGTCCCGAGGGGATGCAGACACAAAGTTAAAGAGGCTTTGGATGAGTGCTGGCACTTCTATAACAAGTTTATTAGAGCATAAAACACTTCTGGACCTTACACACTCAACCTATAACTCAAAATGAAAAATTAGGAAAGGTAATTATGCATACACTCGAATCAGGAAAAACACTAACCAACATAATTAACTGGGTAAGTTATACCCAGATTTTATTATGGCTTTGTATCTTCTTGTAATTTTCTATTTTCTCTGGTTTTAACCAGTTTAACGTAGTTTTAAAAGCATAGGTTGGTGAATTAACATGGTCAGAGAGAATGTGACTTTGATACATTCTTCAGCCTCCCAAGTTCATCTTAAATCATGACACTTTAGCAAACTGGCTTACAGTCACCTTACAGATGGATCATGAGATAGATACTAAGTTTTCTCTTCCTAAAGATAAGACCCCAGATACCGTCACAATGTTTGAAAACATAAAAAATCTTGCTCAATGATACTAAATGCTTTAGTTATTTCATCATTCTCCATTTTAAAAGAGATCACTGATCCTATTCTAACTCTTCTTAGGTTTCTAACTCTTAACTACTCACAGCTTACCAGAGTAGACAAGCATGAAATTAATGCTGTGTAGGAGCAATTTACTGATGTCAAGAAAGTTTGTTGCTTGATTAGTACATAACACTGGTAGCACTTTGAGCTGTGATTTTCATCCCACGAAATGACAACTGAAGGTGGTCTGAGCCTTGGGATTCTTTACACCAGATAATTTTAGTGCTGTGAATGCATAAATGTAATTGTTTGCCTTTCTTCCCAAATGTTTATGGGAGAGAACTACATGGCAATTGTTCAAACATAAAAAGACCTCCATTTATTTTTAGCTTCAATTAAATCTTTTGGATGCATGGATTTTAATTTTTTGCCCCTTTGTTTACCAAATCATTCTCTGATTTCAAGCCAACCATAGATTTGGATAGCTTGCAGTATTTGCTGATGAAAGGATCATTTGGGAGATGTAGCCAGAGCTTTTCTTTCTTTCTTATTTTTTTTCCTTTTTCTTCATTTTTTTTTGTAGGGGGAGTACTTTTCAAACACTTTGTGCATAATGGTTCCAGTCTGAAAATGACTCAAACCAGTTGATAAGGCTAAAATTATCAGGGTAAATATTTCCAAATCTACTCTGCAAAAATCACCATGTCTTGTTAATAATCCCCTTCTTCATATCTGAAACTCTCTAAAGAAATATCTTTTTGTAATAAGATTTTCTTTTGTTGGTCTTCTGTCAGGCCCTAAAGAATTTACAGTCTGTAATTTTTTATGCCAAGTTCGCTGGTCCACCATGGTTACAATACAGCAGTTTTAATATTCATTAAATGCTATGCTTGAAATTCAAGTGGTTTTTGGTGTTTTCTGTTAGAAGAATTACAATACCTTGGCTGCTGTCACTGAATGTGAGCAGAACGAAGATGACAACCTTGGAAGCAGTAAGGGAGAGGTTGGATATGATGGGATACAGCAAACCTCTCACTCTGCTCAGTCCTGTAGTCAGAGGCTCTGCAACCCCGAGTTCTTCTCTTGATCAATGAGCCTCCCACTCTGTTCTACTCAATCTCTGGAAGATCCACATCAACATTCAGCTTTTTCCAACCATTCCTGTTAGTATGTAAAAGCTTGTGTACTCAGAAATTAAAAAAAATAAATAAATAGTTCTTTGGACTTCAAAAAGCAATTGTCAGCCATGCTGTTAGACAGACACAAAATTTAGGTGAGTCTATCAAATTTTGATCTTCTTGTTATATTCACAGTCCTACTCATTAATATTTTCAAGCACATCATAGGTGCACAGAATTATGTTCACATTTACTTGTATGTTAATTTTGTTTACGAAATCCTCCAATTGCATGAGATGACTCAGAAATGGAACTTTACATGTCAAGTCCAAAACAAAAGAAAAAAAGAAAAACCCAAAACCCTGCTAACAGAGAAACCATAAAATGTGGTGATTTTACTTTTAGAACAAGTGGATGGATCCAGGTTATGAAGCCCCATAATGGAGTAGAATTTTCATAGCAGAAGTGGAAGATTAGAAAAAAGAGTATGCTTCATGAGAAAGATATGAAATTTAATGCAAAACATGAAGTCTTAAAATTAGAAATAGATACAAAGACTGTCAAGTTGGATTTCATTGTTTTATAGATAGAGTCTGAAGTCTAGAGACAGTGACATTGAAGCCCAGGTGTGAAGAACATATCTAGAACAAGGACTTTGAAGCCCTGACCTGATGCAAGGCCTACCTCTATTTAGTGCATGTTAATGCAGTTTCAGTGGGCTCCAAATGGCAAAGTGGCTATTGGAGATATGAAGGAAGCAACTGAAAATGTGGAACTGGGACAGAGGGCTGCCCGAGACAAATAGCTAGAGAAAGAAAACCAGATATAAAAAAATAAGGCAAAACATTAGCTTTTGGGAAAAAAAGTCAGAAATTGAAAACGTCCTCAAGAGAAATTACAGAAAGCAATGGTCAAGAGCCTGATCTTCAGCATCAAAAATACTAACATTAAAATTTATTAGAATGTATCAGCTCTGAAATGGAGTTACAATGTGTACATCTGTAAAGTCGCAAAGAACTGTAATAGCATCTGCCTAAAATGCTGTTGTGAAAACTACATGGGTAAGAAATACGTAGTTAGCACATCGGTTCATAAAAAGTGCTTAATAAATAGTGATTATGATATTTACAATTATTTGTTAATCTAGAAGTCAGGGTCATGTCAATTTTTCAAGTACTACCGCAACATTAGATGTCAAAGTAAAAGTTGAAGAAACTGGAAATAATCTCACTAAAAATCTTCTAGATATGGCAAGTTTGGGTTATTGTCATGCAATAAGGGTAAACTTTTATCAAGATAAATTTGTGTTGTTGATATAGAAAACAATAAAACTCTTTAAAAGTATATTTTTGAAGTAATAGAAAGGAAGTCATAGCTCTTTGAGCAAGGAAGTATGAGTTTCGATACTTTTATCAGTACTAATATTTAGCTGAATGACTTCAATTTCTTTTGGCAAGTCATGAAATTAGTGCTGCATAAATGGTCAGATATTTTCATAACTACGTTTAAAAGAGTAAATTTTTATGTAGACAACACTGATATCCCAAGTGGCCAGAAGTCACGGGGTTTTAGCTTCCAAATTTTCACATTTTATCTGTAATGATGCATTTGAAAAATTAGGCATTTGAGAACCTTCTTTAAAATATCCACTCTTGTTATTTCCTCTCAAATGCATTTTATGAGATTAGCATTTATGGGTCACTGTGTTTCACCACTGACTCAGAGGCAGTTAAGTGAGAGTTAATAGAGGTAGGAAGCTACACTGTGTTCTCAGTACAGAGCAGAGTGACCTAATGTTGCCTATTATTCCTTTCCTATTATTTCTTTGGGCTTGTGAGTTATTCAGGTCACTCCTAACAAGAGTTTAAAATGCTCAAGATCAGAAAATGTGCTTTTTGCTCCTGTGTCCTCAGTAGTGCCTAATTCAAGAGGGAATCTCAAAACCACTAGTTAATTAAAGGTATTCTTTATAGGTAGCTCTTAGGGCCTAGAGTTACGCCAGCTTTGGAAAAACTGAAAGCACTAAGGATGACATTTGTTATGTGCTGCATTGGAACCTCTCTGCGTCACTTAAATGTTACGCTCAATGTCCATTTTATCTCCTGCCTCCTGTTTATGTCTAGGCCCTTGTTCCTCTTACACATTCTGCCTTTCAAAGTAGGGCCTGTGGGAAGGACATTCATTTCCACCATAGTGTAAGTTTAGGTCAACGTGTTCGCTCTCCCAGAGGCATGTGCATGTATATCCTATCGTAAGTCACTTCCTTACAGAAATACATCTTCTGCCAAAGGCTCATTGTGAGAATGGAAGAAAAGTTAGTAACAAATCCCCTAGTCCTTAAAAATGCATGATAGGAAATCGTGGGCATGTGCAGAGGTAAAAGTGGTCCTGGTTTTATGTATAGGAAGTGAGTGGCCGTGAGCGCGGAGAAGAAGCACAGGGAGACCTCCCCACCCCCAGGTCTGTGTTGAAACGCTTGATACTAGTAAAGCCACACCAGTTCAGATGTCAAAAAATAAGAAAGCCACTTTTTGTTATTGAAAAGTAACTCTGGGGAAAATAAGCACTTACAGGCTGTGTCTCCAGAGGATCAATATGTATCTAAAATATCTATGAAAATAGAACTCTTCTTGCTTATTAGAGACCACCTGCTCATCTGTCCCGCGTGCTCCGACTTCCTGAAAGCACATTCCGATGCTTCCGGGCCTCGCGTGAGCAGCCTGGCAGCCTACTGCCTGCCGCTAAAAGATGGTTTTCTCCACCCCCACTGGCAGGAAAATCATCATTTTTTTTTCAAGACAGTGAAAGTATTAAATCAGATACTCAGCCATAAAGCTCAGAGTGATATTTCACAAAGAAAAGCATCTTGCCATTTAGTGACGCTAGAAACTTCTGTGCTATGTGATTAATTTCACGTGGAAATAAGCTTGTTTTAAGATTCTTACTATTTTTGTATCTGAGCCTCCACTTCAGTGTGACCTGTTTTAGTCTTGATTTCCACTCAATATTATGCTTTATCAAAACAAATAGATGGTGCTGGACCACTGCAATATATGCGGTCTCATTTTAACATGATACTTTGTAATACAGAGTATTGGCCAATGATTGCTACTCAAATTTAGAATGTTATGAAAAATAAATAATTTGTAAATGAAAAACTTTAACATAAACAATAGAGGGCTAGATGTACAATGTTGCATACAATACTAATACAGATAGATAAGGGCTCACTCAAACTGCCTTTCACTCACTTGTATTCAGTGGGATACAATAGATTGCAAAATTGCTTTTAGTTTTATACTACTACTACAGAAAAGTATATCAATCATTTTTCACTGAAATTATTTTTTCTTGCAATATATCAGTTGAGAATCTTATAAAAATTATCTCAGGAGGGATTTTATCAGGACAGCATGTGGGACTTTCCATCCATCACTTTGGGACCACACATAACTAATAAAGGTGGCCCTCCTGTGAAGTACCAGGGAGCAGCCCCAGGTTTTGCTCCCCACTCTGGAGGTGGTGTCTACATCACCATGGTGACTGGGCAGAAGTTGATGAGAGCTATTAGAGTTTTTTAATTTGGTGGACCAGAAGTGCTGAAACTCCAGTAGGATGTTGTAGTGCCAACTCCAAAAGAACACCAGGTTCTAATCAAAGTCCACACATGTAGGATCAACCCCACAGAGACATATCTTCACACTGGTACTTATACTAGAAAACTGCTTTTACCCCATGCCCCTGGCACTGATGTGGCGGGGGTTGTAGAATCCATTGGGAATAGTGTGTCTGCTTTCAAGAAAGGTGACCAAGTCTTCACTAGCAACACGATCTCGGAGGGCTACTCAGAGCATGCTCTTGCTGCAGACCACATGGCGTACGCGCTGCCCGAGAAGTTGGACTTTAGGCAGTGTCCCGCCATTGGTATCCCATACTTCATTGCCTGCCATGCTCCATTCCACAGTGCCTATTGGAAAGCTGGAGAATGAGGTCTGGTTCTTGGAGCCAGCAGAAGAGTTGGATTAGCAACATGCCAAATTGCTACAGCCTAAGGCTTAAAGGTTTCGGGCACAGCTGGTAGTGAGGAAGGCCGAAAAATTGTTTTGCAAAATGAAGTCCATGGAGTGTTTGATCACAAAGAAGCTGATTATATTAACAAAGTCCAGAAATCTGTTGGTGAAAAAGGAATTAATATAATTATTGAGATATGGGCTGATGTAAACCTTAGTAATGATTTGAAACTTCTGTCATATGGAGGAGCAGTAATAGTCTTTGATAGCAGATACTCTAGGGTAATAAACCCACGGGACACCATGGCAAAGGAGGCTTCTATCATCAGAGTTTTTCTGTTTTCATCAGCCAAGGAGGAATTTCAGCAGTTTGCATCAGCTCTTTAAGCAGAAATGGAGATTGGTTGGTTGAATCCTGTGATAGGCTCTCAGTATCCACAGGAGAAGGTTGCCCAGGCTTGCAAAAACATCGCACATAGCAGTGGGACTGTTGGAAAGATGGCTCTTCTGATATGATGCTATTTTGGGGGCTTCCAGTGTAATAGTACATCATCTTTCTTCCTTATAGTTTACATTGTCATCAATAACATTTATTTGATTCTGTGAATTTAAAACAACAAGGTTTTTCTTTAGGGGCAGAGACACTGAAGTCTCTTTCACAGATGGCAGTCACTTTTAATGCCTTTTATCCTAACCAAGGAGCCATCGTAATAGGAAAGAGTGTGATCGTGGTCACTTGGCTTTGGTGTGCATTCCAGAAATTCTTAACTGATTCTTGTTTAATTCCCTGCCATTGATTAACACATGTGAATTCAAAGTAAGATTGACTTCCAAGCCTACTAATTTATATCGAATGTCCATTAATCAGTTCTGATTATCCCATAGCCAATGGGACCCTGCTGACTTTCTGGACTGAAAAAAAAATCACTTTTGCAAACTAATCTCATTAATAGTTACTTAGAAGGGATGAATAAATAATGCCCCAAGGAATTTGTTGGTTTTCCGAATATTTCCCTAAATAGTAGAAAATTCACTGCATCACTGGGTGGTTGTTAGTGACTACCTGTGTTCTCTTTGGGGATAGCGCCCTTCTTGGTTCTATAAAGGAAGGTAGAGAGTCGCCAAGTAATTACTGTGTGATTGCCTCAATTTTCAGAGTATATTTTGTTACCTTTTTTGTGTGGCATGGGCCAAAAATTTTTTATTTAACAAGTTCACATATTTGACACATTAAAATGATCTGCTTTTGTTTCCCAACACCATATTCTGTAATGAATTCTACAGTTCAAAAAATAAGTAAATAAAGGCATCTCAGTTACTTTTGTCTCATTGCTGGGACAAAATACCCAAACCCCAAAATGAAGGAAGGAAAGGTTTATTTAGCTCACAGTTAGTGGAGGTTTCAGTCCATACTCCACAGGCTCCAAGGCAGAGCAGCGCATGGCAGACAGCAGCAGCTCATGTCAGTGGAAAACAGCAAAGAGCCAAGGGAGGAGCAGCAGCTGTGGCAGCTAACAAGCTTCTCTCCCCTCCTCACATTGTAATGCAGATCACCTACCCCAGGGCGGGTATAACACTCACACCCACAATCCCTGCATTAGATCATGAATTGATCACAAACTCTAGAAGCCACCCCAATGACTGCATGAGGCTTTGAGGGGACAGCTAGATACAAACCATAACAAAAGGAATCAGGATTAAAAATCTATTTTTAGGAATAGTCATAATTTAATTAAGAAGATAAAAGAGTGGACACATTCATGTAGAGCCCTGGAAAAGTGCTTTAAAAACTATTAATGCACCTTAATCATATCAAGCAAGAGAAAAAAATTACTCCTTTTAAAAGATAC
>NDGN011352989.1:0-16089 GCA_002564285.1 Tympanoctomys barrerae | reverse complement strand
TTGTATCCTGCTATGCTACTGAATTTGTGTATTCTAGTAGCTTCTTGGTGGAGTTTTTTGGGTTGAACTTTTTTTTTTAACCTAAGTTTCAGTGATTTTTGACATCTTCAAAGATGTAAGGATTGTTTTATTTGAGAGAATACATAATTATAAATTGTCGACTTAATGCAAGTAGATTTAGAATGCTTGTAACTAGAAAATTTTACAGATTCTACCCATGCTCTGGAGGAAAATGAGACTGTCATTCACCTGCAAGAGTGAGAAAATAAGGCTAGAATCTAAATTTATTTTCCTTCCTCTAGAGCTTTATCTCTCTCCCCCCAACTGTGTCTCCTGTGTCACTCAGGGGAAGACCAAAAAACATCGGGTATCTTATACAGAAGGGCAGAAAATTGAACAATATGTTGTAAAATTGTGATTTTGAATTTTCATTTAAAAAAAATAATTGGTAATAAAAAATTCCTGTTCTCTACTTATAATCCAGTTAGCAATTTTGCTTTCTTATATGGGCAGGTAGCTTCCTTATTCACATAGAATGGTTTTAGTAACCTTTTGAAGGCCATTTTGGGCCTATGGCTTTATGCTTAAATTAAAAGGTTAGGGAAGGATGAGCAAAAAAAAGTGGACTGTGATATGAGTAGTTTGTGGCTGTAGATGTTACTTAACAAACTTCATTCTTGATTGTACCAACCAGACTTCAGAGGAACTTCATGGTAGTTTAGTAACAAAGTGTCTGCCTATTACATTCCCTGAACTCTGTTATTTGTACATTTGAGATTACTAAGGATGAATTTTATTCACTTCTTTTTTTTATGGTGAAAAAATTGTATATAGAATTAACCATCTTGACTCAGTTTATATGATTCCTATTTTGTTGGCAATATCCGAGTCATCATAATCAGGGGTCATCCAAACATATCTTCCTTCTTTCCATCAGGCCTAGTTAGGGTGTTAACTTTGGCCACATCATTGTCATGGACCTTTCTTTTTTTTTTTGTTTTAAGTTAGTACAGGGTCTCACTACACAGATTGGACTAATAATGATCATTCTGTTTTTAGCCTTCCAAGCAGTGGGATTATAGGTGTGTACCAAGTATGCCTGGGATGGAACTCCGGTCCCTGTATCTGCCTAATCAGGTGCCTTAATCTGCTGAGCTATCTGGCCGGTCCTCATAGACCTTCTTTCAGCTTGTTTATCTGGTGGCTATGACATGCACAATGACACAAATGTGTTGCTTTCCTCTGTCTTCTACATGGCTGACTCCATCGTCAGGGAGAGCTAGACGATGGCATAATGGCCAGGCTTGTTTCTTCTGTGGGTGCTCTTGGAAGGTATTTGGGCTGCTTCAGGAGCTGCACTGTACTGGGACAATGGAAGGTGGGTGACATGGGGATTTTTGGTGTGTGTGTGTGTGTGTGTGTGTGTGTGGCTGTTTATGCCTTTCAGCATTGCCTTCTTGGCCTTCAGACCTTTTGCTTTGGCTTCAGCTTTGGGAGGGACAGAAGCTTCCTTTGCTTTTGGTGCCATCTTGGTAAAAGGGCCTTTTTTTTTTTTTGTTTCTTAGACACTAGTTGGGATTATTTGAAATTAAGATTTACAATCTTTTAAGTGTTTTTCAAGTTCTGATCTTTTACTTTGCTCAGGGCCCTTTTTATAAAAAACTTGGACAATTCCTGAATTTATTTTGTGCCATTTCAAAAACCTGGACAAGGCTGGGGAGATAGCTCAGCACTCTTAATTGCCTGCTTGGGAAGTGCAAGAACCCAGGTTTTTTCCATAGCACAGCATATGGTGCTGGGTACGCTGTGCAGGCCACTGAAACTGAGTGTGGTGGTGCATATCTGTAATCCCAGTGCTAGGGAGGCTGAGACAGGAGGATCACTATGAGTCCAAGTTGCATAGCGAGCCCCTGTACCAAATAAAATATTAAAAAGGAAAAAAAAATCCCTGGACAGTTTGAGCTGGATAATCTTGAATTTATTTTATTTTTAATAGTTTCTAATTTAATATCGTAAAAAAAGCATATTCCACTCCCCAAAAAACAACTTTAAGTGATTTCTGTTTTGTGTAATATGTAATGTTCTATATCCTGAGTGATTTCACTGAACTTTTAGTTCTTATAAGAGTCCAGGAGGAGAAGTAGGGTAGATAGTATGTCCTATACATAGCTGCTGTATAATTTTGGTACTACCTGCCTAGAAAGTCAGAAACACAGTGTAGGATTAGGGTACAAGGGCTGGTCAGATAGCTCAGCAGACTAAAGCACCTGCTTAGGCAGAGCACAGTGGCCAGGCTTCGATCCCCAGCATGCTGTGCCGGCCCCAGCCCCCTGGGCACACTGAGGGCAAATGAGACTGGGCATGGTGGTGCACACCTGTAATCCCAGCACTTGGGAAGCTGAAAACAGGAGAATCACTATGAGTCAGATCCACATAGTGAGGCCCTGTAGACCCTGTACTAAATACAAAAAAGAATAAAAAAAGGATTAGGACATAGTCTACTCGACTTCCCTGACTTCAGAAACCAGTCCAACTCTACAAGGCTTCCACACCACTCTCATTTTGACCAACTGATCACAATTTCTGCATTTGTCACTGCTCCCTAAGATTTGATAATTTGTTAGAGTTACCCACAGAACTTGGAGAAAAGTACAATTCTTGCAGTTGGAGTTATATTTTAAAGGGTGTATAAATCAGGATCAGTCAGACAAAGGACATACATGAGGTGAGTTAGGCCTGAGAGGGTCCCAAATATGAAGTGTCCATACCTTTAAGACAAATCTTTTTTTCCAGTATATTAGTATATACTTACTACCCAAACAACTCACCCATGTTTTGGTGTCCATAGTTACAAGAATTTTATTAATATAGGTATAACTGAACTCCCATCTCCAGTCTCATTTCTCCTGGCTGTCAGGTCAGGCTGATACCATCTGGCTCAAAGTCCCTAACTAATCACATACTGGCTTTTCCATAAGGCTGGCCTGAAACCAGGGCCCCCCTGCATCACTCTGTTGGCATAAACTTAGATGTCAGATATGGTCCAAGGGCCAGCCACACAAGACAGAGGTGGTTGTGCCAGTTGGAAAGTTCTCAGTTGAGTCTCCTAGGAACCAGGGACAAAAGCTAGCCAAATTGTTTTATTATACTTTAGCTGAAAAAGCAAGGACACGAACTTGCCAAATTTGTGACAGTTACAAATAGTAGTGATGGTGGTAGCCTAGTGATCTCCATTATGTTAGAAACTGGAATAGACTGCATACATGAAGAGACTACTTTGTTTAGAATTATAACTTTCATTGATGAAATAAAACTTGGGTTGATAGTTACTGAATCCCAAGTTTCATTTACACAAATTTTGTTGCAAGTTTGGTTATAAAGTATATACCTCCTGATACAAAAGATAAATATTTTTTTCTGTGAGTTTGTTTTTTGGCATTTCTTTTTGAATTTATATTTTTAAACATAAATATTTAGTACTGACTATTAAAAAGTAAGCCACTAGGGACTTTTTTATGAATGGGATGGAGGTGTTGATAATCTGTTCTTTGTAAAATGTTTAATAACCCAACGATTTTGGATTTTAGCACTTAGAGCTACAAATACTGTTCAAATTTATGATGTTGGTGAGGATAACATTTACATGTCAGTATGCACAACAGAGTCTTATTTCTGATTGTCTAAAGATAAATGATCTTGGAATTGACTTCAGATAAAGTATTAAGGTATAGTGTACTAAATGAACTTACATTAAGCTAGACTTTCAGTGTCTTGAAGAATGTAGCATCTTTATATTATTCTTAAATGGATCTTTGTAAAAATACATACTTGGAGGTCTTGGCATGAAGCGTCAAGAAGCAGTGGCAACTTCTTACTTCTTTTGTATTCATTTGCAGTAACACTTAACATACGGATTTGTGGACGGTGGAACTGATAGATCCAGAAAGGAGTGATTTGGTCGTGTTTTTTAATTGCAGTTGCTTAGGGATGTGTTTTTACTTACGTATTATGTCAGTTTACATTATGAATTCAGAGCTTTGATGAATTGTGTGGTTAAAATGCATGAGATGAGTACCTCTGCAGTTATACATATATGGATCTTGGTGTACATCAGGCCTAGGAACCAGGAAGTCTCCTTGTCTATGTAAGTGCCCTCCCTATTCCCTAGTGTTTACAAATTTATGCTTCTTTGCCAAAACTTGCAAAACAGGATTCAAACATTTGGTGTGATACTGAAGACCTTCTGTTACATTTCCTGAGCTGCCTTAGTTTATTCACTACTACATTTAGCCATGTGTACTTATATACCATTCAGTTCGAAAATGTTGTCTTAAACATGTTTAGGGTTTTTGTGCCTTTGATTTTGAATTTTCTTCTTTGTGACATCATGACCCCTCTTCCTAGCCTCCTTTTGTTCTGTAATTTATACTCATGTTACCAAAGTTTTAAGGCAAACACCCTAGCTCCAAGAGTCCCAAACGAATTCGTGTTGGCCATCTATCTATCCCAAAATACCAATGAAGGAATAAGTAAGGATTGGTGAAGGGCAGTTTTTGACATGTTTGTTTATATACTTACATCCAGAGCCAGGTAGGGATGTAACTCAGAAGTTCTGAGGTGAAAAAAGAACAGTGAGGGCAAGGAAATCACTAGTCGTATTCTGCTTTCAGTTACTCATTGGGCTTCTGTCAGCTCAGCCTCTAAATCCTTGTTATAAATACTGTTCCTAGCTTAAATCCACCTTTTTTTAAAAATTTTTAATTTCAGGGGAGGACCTACAGGGTGTTCAGGGTCTCACTACTAGATCGGACTCATATGATCCACCTATATACCGCTTCCCAAGAGCTGGGATTACAGACATGTGCCACCACACCCAGTCTCAATTGCTGTCTCAGAGTGCCCCCGGGGGCAGGGCCAGCACAGCAGGCCTGGGGATCAGGGATCAGACATCCTCCCACCCCGACACACCTACTTGCAGGTGCTTTAATCTGCTGAGCTGTTTGGCCAGCCCCTAACCCACCTCTTTAAGCAATGTCTTTTTGGGTATCTTCTCCAACATGAAATTCGTTGTTGATTTTTCGATGCATTTGTTGCCTTGTCAGTGCCTCTAATTCTGCTTGGTAGTTTTATGTAAATCTTTTTCTCTGATAACCTTGAATTATGGCTTATGTTTACTTAACTCGAAAATTGCAAGTTACAACAAATGCACAGTGCATATGGAGTAACTGTTCAATTAGACTTGGAATTTGTGGGGAGGAATAGAAAGCAGGACAGGAGACATTCTATTTTGATCACTTTGCAGCACATTTCCATTTAGTGTACCCTGTCTTCTTGCCTCTGATCTCCTGTCTATCCTTGACTTCTTTCTCATTCACCACACTTAAGTAAACCATAAGTGTAGGCAAAATCTTCCTAAAACCAGCAACTTCCACTTACCTGTGACTCAGGCTGAAGTTGGGACAGTCTCTTTATCATCCCTGTCTTCCTCACTCCTGCCTTCTATCCCCAATTGTATCCTTCATTCAGGGGATTGAATATAAGGCTTTCATATTTTGCCTCCTCCACACCATCCCCCTTTTTGAGATAAGGTCTTGGTAAGTCACTGTTAAGATGCCATGCTGGCCTCAAACTTGTGATCCTAACACCTCAGCCTCCTAGAGTGTTGGAGTATAGGCACATACCATCACACCTGGCTAGCAGTCTGCATTTTAACAGACTCTCTGTAGTGATTCAATTGCATCTTCAAGCATGAAAACCACTACTAAGAAAACCCCCACTTTAGTATTAACCTTTTTCTCCAGCAAAGTTTCTTTCATTTCTAGTCCTACCTTGGCCTTTGAAATGTCTGATTTACTGTCACTTGAATTTTCCTACAGATAATCATTTACCACTTCTTCATGAGTTTCAGTGGCTTTTTTCTCCTTCCATTATTTTATTTTTAGAACATTCTTCTGTTTCTTATCTTGTTTCTGGACATATTAACTCTTAGAAACAAGTGGGACTGTTAACTAGGAATTTTGGGGCAGAAGCCTCTGCTCCGGGGGTCCCATTAAACTAGGCTTGGCCACCATCCCATAATCTCAGTAAAGGAAGGAGAGGAGCAGTAATGAAGGGAAGAAAAGTACCTTAAATCAGCATGGCTATCTTAGGAAGCACAGATAAAAGGGGTTCAAGACCTGTCTTCCAGGGATGACAGGAGCTTTGAGGTCTTACACTAAATGGAGAACAAAGGTGGGAGTTGGGGGTTTGCATATCCAGCAGAATAAGTATTCCTGGTCAAGTTGTGGTCTGCTTAATAGATATCTCAGTATTGATTGTGGGACAGCTATTACTTGAGGGGGAAATTTACTGTCAGATGATGATTCTGTTGAGAGTGGGCTTTAGCTCCAGTCATGGGATAATTGTTTCTTTTTATGGGGAGGGACATTGATCTCAACATGGGACAGAGTCTTGTGTCCCCCCCCCCCCCGCTGCTTTTTATCTGGGCAGCTACAGATTTCGAACAGTTACTTGAGACGTGTAGGCATCACTCCAGGTTATCTGATACTGGACATTGGAGAATTTGACAATTAGATACCTCTTCAAATCCTGAAAATTACTCTTAGTTTGTTGTCCTTAGTCTTGAAGAGAAGGAATGAGAGAGTAGGTAAATTTAAAGCTAATAAACCTTTTCTGAGTAAACACAGCACAACTAGGATTTAATCCAAAATTTATGGTAGTAGTGTAGACAAAGCAGAAATGCCAAATTTTGCCCAGTGAACATTTGCAGGCCTCGCCTCCCTGTTGTTGGATGTCCTAGTAGAGATGTTTAATAAAAGCAGTTAGGTCATATGGTTTGGAATATAAGAAACCAGGAAAGTTGAGGGAGAGTGTTTGGAAACCAGATGATTCTGTTGTGCTGTGGAAGGCTTGGGAAGTCAGTCCTTTTTGGTGCTTTATCAGAATGGTGCTTCTACTTGTATCCCTTCTTTCCTTTGGCAGTCTATAATTTCAGGGGAGACAATTACTAATAATTCTTTTAGAATGCCCACCTTCAGCTTGTATTTATATGGTTTATCTTGTCAAATGAAGCATAACCAGACGAAGAGAAAATTCTTTGTTATATTGAATTGAGATAGGTTTCCTTTCAAGATCTACCTTAAACTGGGACAGTGCAAGTACTTGTTAATGCATATATTTGTCTTCTTCATCTTAATGTCACTTGCTAGCATGGTCCTTGGGTTAGTAATAATTGAAATGAAAACCAAAGCATGAATTTATAGAAAAAACTTTAAATTGGAAAGCAAGAATAAAGACAGGAAGACTAAAGCTTGAATAGCTGAATGGGGCATACTCTGATAGACAGGTCCACACTGGCACACAAAAGTAAACAACTTTTCAAGGATTTGGTTCAGGATAGCCAGGGTCATGTTGATCTTTGTCTTGGTCCTTGTTCTGTAGCTGAGGTTGAATCCTTATGGTTTGGGCCAATTTGTTTTCCATGGGAGGGGTCCTTATAACATCAGGGGCAAGTACAATAATTTGAGGTTCTGCTGGAATCCAAAGTGACCATAGGGATAAGGTAGTGGAAACTTCTGGTCAGGGGTGTTTTCAGTCTTGAATGAAGGACAATGAGATGGGCTAAGTTAGTGGTGGCTAATATGCGACATGGGTGCCACAGGGGGGCATTTGTATCATTGAGAGATCTAAAAGGTTCACTATTACTGGGCGAGGTAAATGTAGAAGTAATCAGTATGTGTCGGAGTCCAACTCTGTCCAGGTAATAAAGAACTAAGGTCTGACTGTGAGTTGCTTAAGGTCAGTGAACCTGTTAGGAATGAAGTTGTTGCTATCTCTGGTCTTCTACTTCTCCTGTATGGCCTAGTTAAGGTTGGGTCCAGAAGGAGCTTTTTAAGTCCTTGAGGACTTGTACCTGGCTCAGAGAAGTGCTAGATTCCCAGGTAAGTAAGCATCTGTTTTGTTGATTGTTAGGGAAGTACAATTTAGTGGGCATATTCTTGTTTATTTTTTCAGCAGTTCATGTTGATATTATTGTTTTCTTAATTGAAGATTTGGAAACATTAATTTTTTTAAAGTAAGTGCAATTTTTGTACCACAATTTAGCAGTCAGCCTTATTCAGTGTTTGAGTTTCTCATTCTATAAAGCAACTGTGTACAAAATACATACTAGGCTTGCCTGTTCTATGGATGGAAAGATACATTTAGATATATAAAGAGCTCTTTTTTAAAAAAAACTTTGTAGAAATGTAAGCTATTAATAATGGTAGGTTTAAATGTTAGAACTTAAGCTTAAATTTTAAAACTTGTACACTGAAAAGAGTACAAAGTATTAGTCAAGGTGAAATTTTTAAACAGGAATATGGATAATTTTTCCTTTAATTTTTTTTTCTGCAGTAAATATGTACTGCTTTTGTAAGTAGAGCAGGGAAATATTTTTGCAAAGGAACCCCTAGTAAGATTGAATACTTACAGGCATAACAAAGTGATGTAGTCAGTAATGGGAAGCTAACAGAAAATGTTTAAAGAAAGAAAAATCAAACTCACTTCAAAAAAAGGCTTATATTTAAAGGCTTTTTTTCCCATTCCTTTCTTGGGATTATTATGTGCCACTTTTATTTGATAGGTTAAAGTCCTTTGGGTTGTGTATTTATTGGTCAAGATAGTATATTACCTGGGTGAAGTGTTATTTGGGAGGCTGAAGCAGGAGAATTGAGCAAAATAGTATGAGACCCTGGCTCAAAAATAGTTATTTCCTCTAGTACAGAAATTCTTTTAATGTGGCAAAATAGTAACAGGAAAATGTTTTAATATACAGTGGTATCTTGGTGTTTGTGGAGCTGGAAAGGGTAATAAATCATACTGCGGTCTGCTAAGTTAGATAGAAACTAACAGATAGTAAGAAAGGGATGGAGCACTCAAGGAAATCGGTGAAAAATAGACATCAGAATTATGGCTGAAGGTGTGTCTGAAGACTAGGTCTCAAGATAAACAGTGTTTAGATCTACCTCCTTAAGGCATAACTTGAAATTATACTATAATTAGCACCACCTGGTTCTGGAAGTTGAGAGCTATTCACCCAAAATAGCTTTGTTTTCTCCATGTACAGTGTTATGTACACCATTTCCCTATTGGACAGTGTTAGCTTATTATAGTTGTCATCCTATAAATTGGTTATAGTTTGACCCACATTGTGTGCCCATTGTGACTTTGCTGTATAAATAACCCCTGACAGAGGACCTCACTGGCTCATTCAGGACCCCTTCTGTTTCTCAGGAGCTGTCTTTCAATAAACCTTTCCTACTCTTAACCTCTGTTGTCCTTTGGAATTCATTCCTTGATTTCAAGAGATACAAACTCAGCACATCTGACATCAGACCGGTTAGGGATTCTGTTTTTCTTGTATCAGTCCCATGCCCTCCTCTTGTAGTTTACAACAAATTATATAACTACTGGTGCAAAAGTTGCATAGTACTGTTATAATTTAACTATTTGAAGTTTCTCTTCTGAGTAGAATCATAAAATATTTGTTCTTTTATGAATGACTTCACTTGGTGTAATGGCTTCATGTTTCAAAACATCCATGCTGTAGCGTGTTTTGGAATTTTTTTTTAGTTTTTGTTAGCTATTTCTGATACTGGGTATTGAATTAGGGACTTCATTCATTCCACTTGTAATTTTTTATATTGAAATAGATATCTTGCCTAGCCTCGAACTTGTTCCTGCCTTAGCCTCCCAGAGTGCTGGGATTACATGTGTGCACCGGCATGCCTGTCAAGACATGTCTTCCTTTTTAAGGTTGAATCAGTTTTCATTCTGTATGTATATACCACATTTTGTTATCCACTCATCTGTCAGTGAACTCTTGGGTTCTTAACACCTTTTGGCTATTGCTGGTAGTACTGCTGTGAATGTTGTATGAATATACAAATAAACATTTACTGTGCCCCTACTTTCGGTATTTTTTTGGTATATATCAGAAGTGGAATTGCAGCATCATGATAATTCTGATTGTTTGAATAATTGCCACACAGTTTCTGTGGCAGCTGCAGCATTTTATATTTGTACCAGTATGCTTAAGCCCAGTGTCTTTCTAACTTTGTCAACACTTAACGATTTTCTTTTTAGTAGTAGCTATCTTACTGAGTATGAGGTATATCTCATTGTGGTGTTGATTTGCATAATGATTAGTGATGTTGAGCATCTTTTCATGTGCACACTGGCTTAGATCTTTAGAGAAATTTACAGTCACATCCTTTGCTTATTTTTTAACTGGGTTATCTTTTTAAATGTCAGATTGTAGGAGCTTTAAAAGTATATATTCGGTGTATGAAGCCTGTATTTTCTCTCATTCTGTAGTTCGATATGATTGCCTTTTCACTGTTGTATCCTTTGATGCGCAGGTTTTTCTTCATCTGCTTGCTGTTCTAGGCAGGGATTGAATCCAGGACCTTTTCACTGAACTACATTCCCAGCTTTTTAAATTTTGAGGCTGGACCTTGTTAAGTTAACCAGAGTGGGTAGGAATTGAAATTTTGCCTCAGCCACTTAGCATGCTGAGATTATAGGTGTGTGCACCACACCTGTTTGATGCGGTCCCCCCTCCCCCCAACCCCGTACCTAGGATTGAATTTGGGACCTTATGCTGGCAAGCACTTACTCTACTGAGCTATCCCTGGCCCTGGTCCAGGGTTTTTTGTTTTTGTTTTTTTGTATTTTAGGGAAAGGTCTACAGGGTGTTCAGGGTCTCACTACTAGATTGGACTCGCTTGTTTACAGCCTCCCAAGAGCTGTGATTACAGGCTCACACCACCACATCCACTCTCAATTGCTGGCTCAGCATGCCCCCAGGGTGGGGCTGGCATGGTGGGCCCAGGGATTGAACCCCTGGTCCCTGCGCCTGCTTGCAAGTGCTTCAGTCTGCTGAGCTATTTGTCTGGCCTTTCTGATGTAGTTTTAAATCTTGATGTTAGTCTATATTTTCGGTGTCGTATCCAAGAAATCAGTGCTAGATGCAATGTCACAAGGTTTTTCTGAAGTTTTATAGTTTTAGTCTCTTGTTTAGGTTTTTTATTCATTTTGAGTAATTATAATATATGGTATAAGGTAAGGACTCATTTTTTTTTTTGTATTATCTACTGAGTTTTCTTTTCCATTTATTAAAAAGATTGTTATTTTCCCATTGAACAATGATGGACAAATCCTGGTACAGATTTTGCTGAAGGATGTACTACTGTAAGCCAGTTATTAACCAGTTTCATCAGTAAATACCTTAGAGATTTGAAGCTAAGGTAAAGAAACTTTGAAGACAAAAGAAAGAGGTATTGAGTAGAAATATGAGAAAGAGCCACAGGCTGACTTCCTTTATTTCAACTGTGTTCATGGATGGGATGGCCACAGTCTGCTTTCTTTGCTTTTGAGTCATATTGGGGAATTGTGTTAGATTACTGAACTGTGTTCATTCATTCATTCCATGTTTCTCTTCATACTAACTTTGTTCGGCAAGTATTTCTTAACGTATTAAAAGTGAGAGAACATGTCTATGACTATAGTAATGAAACTGATTAAAAGCTACTCCAAGGCAGTATTACTTCTGGTTGTTTTTTTTTTTTTATTTTTAATGTATTTAGTACAGGGTCTGCAGGGTCTCACTACACAGATCGGATTTGTAGTGATCCTCCAATTTTCAACCTCCCAAGCGCTGGGATTATAGGCATGGGCTACCACACCCACCCGGTCTCATTTGCCTTCTCAGCAGCACGGCATGCCTGGGAGCAATGTTACTTTTTAATGGTCACTAGACTTTAAAGTTACAAATCTGTAACCTCAAATTAATATTGATGAATACATGTTTGTGTGTTTTCTGTAGGAGTTTTACTGGTATATGATGAACTGTTTAGAGCTTACTGTGGGAATATTCTTCAGTAAATCAATGAAATACCACTTTTTCATGAAAATGATTGCTACTAGGAATGAACATTCCCCTAGTAGGGGTTGAAGTCCCACAATAACCACCATAAAAAAGCAAAATGAAGCTCTTTCTAATGAGATTTGGTCAGCCTCTTAAAATCTACATTTGAAGGCCAGAGTGAACTGATAGCAGTGTGCTCCAGCAAGAAATGAACTAAAGTTAGATAAAAACCATGTGTAGGTAATCTTGTTATAATGTAAATATCTTAATGAGACTGCCTAGAAATTTGAACATCTCCAAAGAGAGTAGGGAAGGTCTGGAAATCTTGCCTTGTAGGCATTTTGAATCCCTCGGCTCTTCATATACACAGCTGGGGTGAAAACACATGAAATGTAAAAACAGGAGAGCCAAAGACTAAGCCAAGTCTTTATACTTGATCTTTAGTTCATCAGTCTCAAATATCAGTCTTTTTCATGTCATTGAGCTTTTTCTTGGGGAACAGCTCAGACCCCAAAATCAAAAGTTACAAAATAGCTCTTAAGTTTAGACAGTGGAACCTTATTTGCTTACTCCTTTTAAAAACTCCTTTTCCCCCAACTCTCTGCCACATCCACCTTTCATCCATGTATGACCTCTTAAGGAAATCGGCTGAGCACTAATCAGTTATACTTTCTTGTTGGTGAAAAGATAGATAGCAGGGTGAGGGCTTTTGTAGACCATGGGTACTTATTTAAAATAACAGTGTTATGTACATTATAGTTTTTGAAAGGATTTTCTGCATATATGGTTTCATTGGCATTTCATTCTGTGAACTGGCAGCCTAGAGTACTATAATAGCAGTAAAGTTTTTGAGGTCATAACGGAGATGCTAGGGACAGGGGTACTTTTACATGCATGAATTCATTCTTTATCCATTTAAAACTAAGCTTTTTGAGGCCCATTTTGATTTCTCTGTTAATGCTGCTAGATAAGGAGAGGTTGGTAGGTTATTTTAGGTTGTTCATTACAAATTTAAAAAAAAACTTTTTATCACTTTCCCCAAGGTCACCAGGCGGGAGGGATTAAGTTTGACTACTCAGTCTGGGAGAGTTTCCTCTAAAAAGAATATGGTGGTTTTTATTTTCCAGTCTAGCTTGATAGTTGGATAGCTTATTGATACAGGATAGTCTCTTAGTGAATAGGTTGAGAAAAGAAGATACATTGCAGTTCAAAAGGTTGCTTGGAACAGAGGATAGGATGTTTCTGTCAGGTGTTTTATGTCTGGGTTCAATACTCTTCTCCCTTTTAGGGAAGTCCTATTTGAAGAATCAGTCATTTAGAGAATTTTTCCTTGGATGTGGCTGCTGAGATACTGCCAGAACAGCTTAAATTTTTGTTAATCCTTATTACTTAGCAGAAATTTATACCTTACCATCGTGACACATCACAGTTTTCAAGAATAATTATGCATTAGCTTCTTCCTGATTTCACATTCTATAAGCAACTCTCCAAATGAGTTATAATTACTTCCATCTTTTGTGTAGTTTTTGTTTGAATCAAAGGTACATCACTTGGCCAATTTCATTGAATATTTTTAGTGTATTTGGTATAGAGTCACTATACAGATTGGATTTGTAGCAGTCGTCCTATTTTCAGCCTTCCCAGTGCTGGGATTATAGATGTGTGCTATGACACTGGCTCAGCTTGCCCAGGGGCAGGGCCAGCCTATGGTGTCAGGGATTGAACCCCAATTTCTGCACTTGCCTAAGCAGACGCTTACTCCGCTGAACTCTCTCTCTGGTCCTTCACTTGCACTTTCGTCTGCTACTTTGAGAGGAGATATCTGTGATAGTGCTATTAGACCAGATTTTGATTGGAGTTTTGGAAAGATGGTTTAAAAAAAGGTAATAAAAGGCAGATGAGATTAAATAAGCCAAATGTGGTGGTGCACACTTGTAATCACAGCATTTAGGAGGCTGAGGCAGGAAGATCACCATTAGTTTGAGGTCATCCTGCACCATATAATAAGTTCAAGGCCAGCCTGAACTACACAATGAGATTCTGTCTTATAAAAATAAATAAGATTAAATATTCCGGGCACTTTTTCAAATATTTATGTGTTGGGCCCCAGTATGTTTGGGGCATATTTCTGTTGTTAACATGTTTTATAGTTTACATGTAAGTTTACTGCCTTTAAAATATGTATGGGTTTCCTGTCATATAAAAGATTAATGGAAGGTGTTGGAGAGATGGCTCAGTGGAGTAAGTGCTTCCCTGGCAAGCGCGAGGGCCTGAGTTCAATCCCTGGTTCAAAAAAAAAGTTTAATGGGAATTTTATATGTAGCATATTTTTAGTATTTTCATTATATAATAGTTTCAAGATCTAAATTAAAAATGAGTTTGTTTCAATGAAGTGTGAGCAGTATATATAAACAAAAGTGTTAAGTTTGTGTGTTGTGTGCTTTCTATAACTGCAACTTCTTTTTATTTGGCTTCACAGTAGAGGTTACCAGGTAGCTTTTTGCTACATTCCATGTAGATCTTCTGTTGTTTCCCAGCAAATGTGGAGCTGCATCCTGTAGTTTGTTTTGTGCTCTAGGATGCATCCAGCCTAACTTAGCTGATATTCTTTCCCTTGAGTTTGTTTTGTAAGGTATTTCCTTGTATCATGCTCATTTCCTTTTAGGCTGAAAAATTTTCAAACGCTTGAACAATAAACATCATTATGTAAAAGTATTATTACATTTAGTATCTTCAGTCTCTGTAGGTCTGTGATTTTTGTTCTGCTGCTCTCACTTGTTTCTGTTTGAGAGACATTAAATTTGCAAAACTGATTGTAGGAGTATGTGAAGTTTAGGCTGTTGTCCTCATCCTCTATAGTGGGTTTATATTTGCTTCTGCTGAGTATTTTGGGCTGTAGCAGTCCAAGATCACCTTCATCTGCTTTCACAAAGTTAAAATAAATAATACAGAATTGAATTTCTGCAAAGTTGAGCCTGTTTACTTCCAGTTTATTTTTTCTTCTGGGGTCCTATTCCTAGACGTATCATTTGGAAAGCTGTTGGACTACAGTCCCCATTGTTAGTGCTGTTTTTGTCAAAACCATCCGTAGTCTCTCAGCCACTCTTCTAGAACTGGCAACTGTCTGCAGAGGGAAAAGCAATCTAATCTCATTGACTTGGCAGATCTCCTTTGTAGATTTTTGTCCTCTTCTGATTCTTGGCCAGTAATTTTCACTATTTGGTAGGCTTTATATGCCTTGAATGTTTAAAAAGCAATGTGTTGTGTAGTGTTCAACTTTCTTTCATACTTGTATAACTTCGCTAAAACATTTCTTAGTGGTTTTGGAGCCTACTGGATCTTAAGTAAATAGGGATCTTAAATGATTGAACAAATTAATTAAACTTTTAAAAATATTTTATTCTTTGATTTACCTTTATGCAGATTAGCAGTGGTACTTAATTATTGTGAGAATGCACCCTTAACATATAATGTTCAAAATGTTCTGTCTTTATTTTTAAGAGCAGACTTAGGTGAAATTGAGAAGTGTATATTAACACATTCTTTATTCTTTAAGATTAGGGGTTGGAACTAAGGGGACCACTTGGGAAGACAAGAAATATTAACAGAAAATAAGTCTGTTCCAGGGCCAGTGAGATAGCTTAGTGGACAAAAGTGCCTGGTTAGGCAACACAGTGACTGGAATTGTAACCCTGGCATGGCAGGCTGAGCCAGCCAGAGGCTGAATGTAGGAGGATCACCATGTGTCCAAGCTGCATAGTGAGACCTTGTAACAGCAAAATAAAATTTTAAAAAAAAATAATAATAAGTCTGGGGTCGGCCAGATAGCTCAGGGGATTAAAGCTCCTGCTTAGGCAGATGCAGGGACTGGATTTTGATCCCCAGCATTGCTGTGCCAGCCCCGCCCTGGGGGCAGTGGTGCATGCCTATAATCCCAGGGCTTGGGAGGCTGAAAATGGGAGCATCAGTACAAATCTCATCTACGTAATGAGACCCAGTAGACCTTGTACTAAATTTTTAAAAAATTAATAATGATGATGATGATGATGTCTGTTCCAGGATGTGGTAATGAGCATACACCCTTGACCTCTATCAAACCTAAAATCAAAATTGTCTCTTGGGGCTGGGGAGATGGCTCAGTGGAATAAGCACTTCCCTGGCAAGTGCAAGGACCTGAGTTC
>NDGN011352968.1:0-11804 GCA_002564285.1 Tympanoctomys barrerae | reverse complement strand
TTCTTTCTTTCTTTCTTTCTTTCTTTCTTTCTTTCTTTCTTTCTTTCTGGTGGTACCAGGGATGGAACTCAGGACCTTGTGCTTGCCAGGCAAGCCCTCATTCCACTGAGCTATCACACTGGCCCCAATGGTTTCTCATCACAGTTCTAGTAGAAAATTATTCGCATGCCTACTTTGTCGCAGCAGATCTATTGCAGTCCAATCATGGTACCTGCTTCGCTGTCAGATTGCTTAAAGATCACAGGACATTAGGTAAGTAACTGAGAGTAATGGTATATGGCAGGCCATTCAGGAATACCTTGAATATCACTGTTGCTTGAAAGAAAACTTTAGGTAAGATCTAGGTGAGACAGAGATGAGTGGAATATTATTTGAGAAAAATATGGAATGTGGAGGTGATGTAGATTGAAGTAATGCATAACTTCTCTAATGAAGCAGTGTAAGAAAATAGAAAATGAACTGGACCGCATAGTCATTTATGAATGCGGCTAAGATAGTCTTGAATGGTAGAAGCCTGAAACTCTTATGCCATCAACTAAGATTACAATAAATAGAGCAATGGACAAGAAAGATGGTCAATTTTACAGAGAACATGTTATTAACCTTGAAAATATCTAATCTCATCAAAGATCAAATACATACATACAAACATTTGAAACACATTAATTTCTTTTCTTTTAGATACTTTAGTGCATACCAATTGGCAAATAGGTAAGTAGGAAAATAAGTTATTTTCCTATGTAAAATGTTAGATATATGAATGTTAATTACTGAAGTATATGTGTCAAAAGTGTGTATGGTTTGGAATTGAATATAGTTGTGAAGAAATTATCTTTTCATCTTTTATACTAAGACCATTTGAATTTTTTTTTGATCGTTTGAATTTTTGAAATCATTTTAATTCAAAAAATAAGTGTCACTAAAATGTCTAATTTCTGTTACTGTAGAGAAAACAAAATGTACGTAACGAAATAATTTATGTACCTGATAACTAAGGGAGAACCAACTTTATTCAAATTTACACTTGAATAATTTTGTTAGCAGTTTTTTTTGCCAGGATAGTAGTTATTTGTTTTAGTTTTAGTTACTTAGAACCACTAACCAAGTGTCACATAAGGAAAGTAAACAATCTGGTTTATTGAGTTCTTCATCATAATAATAAGACCCAATAAATAATAAATTGTAAAATGCAAAATTGTATATGAATTTACAATGTTGCTGTGACCCATGCAAACAATGGTGCCCTGATAGAGGGGACAGAGATTAAGAAAAATATAGACACATGATGAAAGAAAGAAAGACAGGGCGGGGTGCAGCTTGGCCGCTCTGATGGGGGAGGGCAACAACGCAGCACGTGTCTGAACTTACACAGGGTAAAAAGGGGTAAACACGCAAGGGCCCCCTCAGCTCCGGGGGCTGCTGAAAGCCCTGAAAGCGAACATTCTCAGAGCTCTCTGTGCTGTAGGCCTATCAGCTGGTTCCCAAGGCTCACCTCTGGCGCTCCCTGTTCTCAGGGCTGGCCTTGCTCGAGCTTCCCGCGTGGTCGTGGTCTATCTCCAGTTCCTCGCATATTACATTATGCATTATCAGTAAGCTATGAGGTGTACTTAAAAATCTGAAATTTTTCCCTCCTCACACAGTACTTTTACCTCCCCAATTAGATTATATATATATATATATATATATATATATGAGAGAATAATTATATATGCGAACATACATCAATAAAATGTTAAAAATTAAAAATTAAGAAGTAAAAATTTTTCTTCATAAATAACAATGTTTCCCTTTTACCTACAGAATTACAGTTTTATTTTTTTTAAAAAGAAGCACATAACTTATGAGACATTATTTTAAAAATAAGGTATAGACTTGGGGATATAGCTCAGAGTCACATGCCTGCCTAGCAAGTAAAAAGTTCTGAATTAGTGGATCTAAGAAAGAACTCTTTCTTTCTCAAAAACTAATAGAAATGTAGTTTTTCTATCCAAGATAGAAGAAAAAACCAAAAAGTTTTTACAAGCCTTCTTTATTTATTTCCAACTTTCTAATCAATGATACTATATAGGAAAAATATTCAAGGTAATGGGCAAATTGAATCATTTTGGCTTCTAAATTTCCTTTATAAAATGTCACAGAACATCCCTTTCTTTATACATTATAACTGCTAGTCAATATAGTCTATATTATAATATGTTATAATGTCATTTCCTTACCTTCCATGGAAATGAGAATTTTCCAATCAGTGATTTGGATTTTTAAGGTTTAGACATTATCAAAGGTACACAATTGCATACTGGGTATTTTCTGTCTAATATGGCATCAATGTCTGTAGGTTTCCTGGTATTTGTGAAGCTGTCTAAAAATTTTTGTCAGCACAGGGATAAGGAAAATGAGGCCCAGCTGTTCACAAACACAGATGTGACAAAATCGGCTGGCTTATGTATAACGTGTTGATGGAGGGCAGGAAGGGAGGCAGGACCCCCATAGCCTCCAAAGTGTTATTTTTGAAACATACTTTGCAACACACTTGTTAAAACTCTTTAAAATGTATGTGTCATTAAAATGAATTTATTACAAGATATCAAAATTAAACTCACAAATAAATTTCTCTATGAAAATAATTTCAAAATAATTACTTCTAAACTGTCGTAAAAGTTAATCAACTAATGTTGTGCAAAGAATTATTTTCAGTTAGTAAAATAGGAACCATTACTTTCCTCACTTTTTCTATAATTTCTAAACTATACTTGACAAATATTTTTATCTTATAAACTAATTATAAATAGAAAAATAAGTCTAAAGATTTTGAATGTCTGCAATAATTAAAATTCTTTTTGTAATATATATCTTATACCTCATCTGCATATTAGTAACAGCCCACTAAAGTATTTCTCAAGAGAGTCAACAAAAAGGATAATAATATCAGTTAGAAATTGATAACTATAAATTTGGCTTTTAGCATAGACTATCGGAAATAAGAATTACTTGATTTGTGGTGAAATCATGCATTAAATGAATTGCATATAAATGAAAAAGATATATTATAATTCTGAATCATATTAACTTAGTATAGTTTTGATTTTCAAACTTTAGAGGTTTGCAGGTTCAGATTTGCTAAATCCAGATTATCCTTTTTGCTTCTTCGGTGACACTATCAATTCTGTATGTCTGTTGCACATTTCCACTTCTCAGTTTTTGTAGTGCACATAAGAAGCTCATTGTGAGATCCCACAAATGAACACAAATGTATCATACAGCACAGTGAGAGGCAAAGGGGAGCACCGTCCTCGCTCGCTGCCGTGCTGTATCCCTATGCTGTTGCTTGTGATCACACCTTAGTGAAGAGGACCAAAATAAAATGCTGTTGCATTTCCTTGAGTATTCCAGTATTGTGGGTAAGAATTTGTGTTAGTTAGCTTTTTGTCCCTCGGATAGCCTACCTGAGGTGCTTGACTTTTAAAGGTAAGCAATTCATTAGGTTCACAATAGTGAACGCTCCAGTATGTTTTGCTTGCCCCATTGCTTTGACCTTCTAGCGAAGGCATGACAAATAAGAAAGTAAAAGCAAATGAAAGGGAGTAGTGTCCACCTTTATCATCTGAGAACTCAAAATTATTTTCTTTATTAAAACTGAATATGGAGCCTGTGAGATAGCTTAGCCGTCCACAGTGCCTGCTTAGGCAGGTACTCAGAGACTGCAGTTGGATCCCTGGCACCACATGCTGCATCAGCCCTGCCCCCAGGGTGGGCTGAGCTGGCCACAAAAAAGAAAATAAATAAATAAATATAAAATAAAAGTAAATACGTTTGTAAATGGGCATGGTGGTGAATTCCTGCAGGAAGATCATTGTGAGTGTGAGATCAGCCTGGGCTACAAAGCAAGCTAAAGGCAAGCCCAAACTGCATAGTGAGACTGTCTCAAAAAAGAAAATAAAAAAAAACCCTCTAGTATCTTCAAAAACTACTTGCTTATTGCAAGAATTACACAACGCAAAATTGAAAGGTAGAAATCCAAATTACCTATTTTTTTCTCCATCAACATGGTGTAAGTAGAATAAAGCTTATGTGTGCCACAAAGGGGAACTTGCTTTTTTATATTTCCTTTGACTATATGGCAACCTGATTACGTAATTCTAAGCTATCATGCCAGCAGCTGTCCGGCGTTACTTTTTTTTCAAAAGAAGGAAGACAAGGTCTTATATGGCACTAGGTTGCCCAGGCCAGCTTTGGAGCTGTCATCTTTTTGCCTTAGCTTTCCAGAATGCTGGGATTTACAGGAGTGAGCTGCCATTCCCAGCTTGTGATCTATAATATTTAAAGGACAGATAACACATCAAAAAGTATAAATAAAATATTTAAGCAAACACTTATAATGGTCAAATATATTTTATACAATAAAGATGAGCTTATTCAATTTAATGACTTTCATTGCATCAAAAGACGATGCATACAGATCTTGAAATGTCAAGCAAACATCAGTGTAAGAGCTTGAGTATAATTTCCTTAGCGAAATAATCAGCAATACACAAATTAAGGTACATGCTAAGGTGTAAGTAGGTAAAATGTAGGTAAAACTTCTTAAACCATATTATAGGAATAAATTCATCATAACCAGAGGAAATTAAATAGTATGTGAAGAACAATTAAAGTTGCAGGAGCTATGATGTAGATCTAAACCATCTCTGAAAAGACTCCTGGGTTCAGAAGTGGGGGTTAGAGAGAGGGATTGGATCACAAGGACTCTAGCTTTATCAAGGGTTCCAACCTTGGGTGGATTCTTCGCTTGAGAGCAGTAGCAGGAGATGAGGCCTGCTTGGAGGGAGGCATCCCAAGAGCCCTTCCCCTGGGCAGTACCTTGTCACCTGGACTCTTTCCTCCTGGGTTCCTCCTCTGTCTCCGGCTTCCCTTTGGCATTGACTTCCCACGCTCTGTTCTGGCTCATAACCACCCCACAGCAGTGGGGCCAGTGGGCCTTGGGCTATGACCCTCTGAAACTGTGAACCAAAATAAACTTCACTTTTGTCAAGCTGGCTGTTTTTTTTCCCACACATTTTGTCACAGAGATGGAGAGTTGACTGACACAGCAGGAGGGAAAGAAAAGTATTAAAACATCAACTGCAGAAATGTAGGGAGAGAACAGCCGGAGTAAGTAAAATAGAGCAGCATAAACCAATCAAGGAGGACTAAATGAAACAATAGAATTGCTCTATTGAAGTGAGAAATTCGTAGCAAAATTATAAAGCTTCATGATAATTGAGTTTGAATGGTTCCTTTCTCTTCATTCATTTAGCCTGGTAATTTAGCATCTTCTATAGACAAATATAAATGTCTTTAACCTATTGCAGGAATAAATTCAAACATATGCTAACTGAGCTAAATCAATATTTGTGAAACAGATTGCCTATGTTACAAGGCAAATATTAAATAATTAAAAACACTAATTCATCACAAATGCGATCGTATCATGAAGAAAAATCACAGCATGTTATGCAATGTCAGCAGTACAACCCCTAATTCTGTCTTAAAGTAACCACCTTTGCCTACTGTTTTCCCCATTCTTAACATTCAAATACCTTATCTTCCTTTCTTTTCCATACCTCCATGAATGTACTCAATTTTATGCTAGATAAATAACCCAGATTTTATTGCAATGAGAAATCACCAAGATGTGCAATGTCAGACTGCAAGGAGTTGGTGCTTCCAAGGCTTTGAGAAGACGTGAAGCCTAGAATGTGGGAGACCTTGGGGGGCCAAAGGAAGTAGGCTGTGCAGGGAAACGCACTCTTTACTCAGCATAAATGGGCTGATCACCTACTGTACGTAGATCATGTTATATTTTGGTGCTGGAACGCTGAGCAAAGATGGGGGTTATTCCTGTTTACTTTGGTGTGCAATTCAGTTAACAATGTAAGAAATAAATGAATAAGCTCCCTTGGAATCTAATAATACATGAGAGAAGTCCTATAATCCTATTTATGATTTCTTAAGAAAACAAGGAACGTCAAGCCACTGTTAAGTGGGGAAGTTAGGACATGGAGCAGGAGGCAGCTTTTAACTGGTGAAGTGGGTGAAAGCTGTTCTGAAGTGGCCCCACTTCTGATTCAAGTGATGACAACAATCCAGTTATCTGATGAAAAAGTATATCAAATAAGAGTAAGAAGTGTTCCTCTCTTTAAGTGATGGTGACATATTTAAAGAAAAGAATGATGCAGATGTGCCTTGGGTTATTCTGAATTCTCAGAAATAAGTGACAAAGTAGGTAAGAGCTACAGAATGTATGAGAAATTATTTATGGAAAAAAGTCGACATTTTTCAAAGCTCAAGTAAGAGTGCATGGATGATTTTATATTGGAGAGTTTCATGTCCTGAATTGTGGCTGTGAAAGATAAAATAGGCTGGTAAGTAGAAAATGACTGTAAGAGATCAAAAAACAAACTGGAATGATTGGTTAGGAAAGTTAAAAGATGTTATATTTTAAAGAAGAAGGTACTGATGCAAAAAATTATTTGTGAAGAGTTTTGAATTATAACCAAAGGAGTTAATTAAAAAGAAAAAGAAGTTGATGAAAAAGAACTAAAGCAAGCCCTGGGGGAACTTTTGCTGAAGAAGACCAGAATGATCTTACTCTTCCTGAGTTCCTTTGGCACATTTTTGAAAGAGAGGAACACATCCAGAACTGAGAGGATGAAACTGGAGTTTAGAGCCCCAGTGAAGTTTTGGTGACATGACATTATTGCTGGTACAGAAATACTATGTGGCACTCAGCTAGCTGCAGCCAGCAGGAAGTCATGGGCAAGAAAATTGGCTATAGACTGGAGTCTAGAGGTTGTCCCACATGATTTATTTGTTGTGAGCCAAGTTATGAACTTTTCTTTAATACTAAATAAGCTATTGAGCTGTTACTATAAGTACAAGGGTTCTTCAAGGAATAAAATACATTAGATAATAGATACATAGATAGATGATAGAGATATAGAAATAAAATAGATTAATAGATATGGAAAAGTAAGTTGATGGGGATTCTTTCAATCCTAGGGATAGTTCCTAAACATCACTGTTATTAGATGGAGTAAGGAACAGCAATATTATCTAGGTTCTTATTCGTCCCTGTCAATGAGTTGGTCAGGACCATTGGTGGGTGTGAAAGATTTGAGGATAGAAATAAGAAAAAGACAAATAAAAAGGAGAAGCAGAAAAGAAGTGCTGAGAGAGAAAATGGAGCTTTGAAGAAAAAGAGAAGATGATCCTGCAAGCAGAACAAACCATCATGTGAGTGAGGGCAGTGGCCGGAGAGCCAGATGTGGCAGTCCTTGCGTGCCTTCATTGAGTGGATACAGGTGGCCCCACCTGACCTTGTGCTAGAAGACTGATAGAAGGTGCTAGCTTCAGTGAGTTCTCCTGTCAGAGATTGGAACGGAGTGCACAGGCAGACGATGGTGTGGAAACCAGAGTCGCAAGGCCAGAAAACCTTATTTCTAGAGCAAGAAAGGATGTGACAAAGAGAGAAAAAATGGCCTTTCTTTTTGCTTTTTGTTACTTCTGGGCCTTTTGCTGACTGAAAGGTACCAATCACCAGCAAGTGAGTATGGCTCTTCTTATGTGTCACCAGGGCTCGTGTGGCAATCTTATCCATAAACACTGAAAGACACATGCAGTGTTAGTTCTTAGGTATTCTTTAATCTAGGCCAATTATAGAACTTAAATTAGTCATCGCACCATATAATTGTTAAATAAAAGCTTCAGATAATTTTATTTAAGTATTGAGCAAATCCTCTTTGTGCCTTATTTAAAAGATTGATGGGCCTGGGAAGATAATTTAGTAGAACAAGCACAGGGTCCTGAGTTCAATCTGCAGTACAAAAAAAAAAAAAAAAAAAAAGATGAGTTTTGGATAGAAAGAGATTAATAGTTTGGGAAGTCAATAAATGTGGCTCTGACTAGGTGATAATGAAAGAAGTAGTGGTAAAAGACTTACATTTGATTTAACTTTTCAGGTGAACCAAATTTAATGTGTTGAATCTTCAGAGGTAAATAAAATTAAAAAAAATTAAGTGGTTAAGCACAATTCTAACACATCAACCAATGAACTGGGAAAATGTGACCGAGCGCAAAAACTGCAGATACCCAGTAGATCTTTGTGTTCAGGCAGCTATTTGCTAAGAATGGTCAATTATTCAGTTCAGGAAACATATATATTTGGGAAGCATGAGCATATGTTGTGCTTTTGTATGTTTACATATATGCACATGTGCATGCATATGTGGGAAGTGACCAAAGCCAATGGCCCCAAACTATTTCTGCACCTTCATGAAGATATCTTAAGGATTCAGTCAAAGATAATAAATATATACAGAGTTTTCAAAAACTGAGTTTTCAACTGCTCAGCATTTTAAAAACAGATATAACTGAAATTACAGTTTTGGCTAGAGCATCACGATAACTCTCTCTTTCTATTTTGTACCATAATCATGCTGATCTAAGATTAAAAAAGAAAGACTCTATGATATTTATACATGTGGGTCTGGTTTATTTCACTTATGAGTATATCTCAAGTGACATCCACTTATATATTAAGGCTTTGAGTTTAACATTCTTTATAGCTGAGTAGTACTCCATTGTATAAAAATATCACATCTTTTTCATCCATTCCTCAGATGAGGGACATTTTGGTTGCTTCCAAGATTTGGCTATCACAAATTGTGCTGCTATAAACATAGGTGACCATATATCACTATGACATGACGTTTTCAGTTCTTTTGGGAAAATTCCCAGTAATGGGACTGCTGGATTGAATGGGATTTCCAGTCCTAGTGTTTTAAGGAGTCTCCACACTGATTTCCATAATGGTTGGACCAGTCTACATTTACCTGTTTTGAAACTCTCATTTGTATTTCTTTCTCAATAAAATTAATTTTTAAAAGACTCCACCTTTCCAATATTAATATGAGTCCTTACCTCCTAGTCTTGGGCAAACTAATTAGCACTCTTTTTTAACATTCATTTCATCAAGAAACTGTCAAGCTATATAATGTAGAGTCTATATCTTGTCCTAATATGTAAGTTTAGTGTAAAGAAGTGCTTTCTGTTAGTCTCTTAAAAGAAGCAGTTAATACTTAAATTATTTTTCTCATTTTACTTATTTTTTTCTCTTCTGAATTTATTATAACTTTTTGTTATTATTTTGTTTTGTTTTTCTTCCTTAAACAAATCCTGCATGTTTATATCTGGTACCCTGAACAAATAATTTGAAGATAGCATCATGTAATACAGCAAACATTGTCAAATTCCTATTGCTTTTTCTAGTGAAATCTTATATTATTTCTAATACTGTTTTTTTCTATTATTATTTTGTATTCTAAATAAATAAGTAGCATAATTTAAGTTTAAATGTTCAAATTTGTGTATAATAATGATGGAAATGGTAACAGCATTAATAAATTTCACTTAATTATCTCAAGTTTTCAGTTTTCATCTACTGTCAAAAAATTGATTGTTCTTTATGGAAGACCCCTTGAAAGTAACCTAAATTAGGGAGAAATATTTAAAATCTCCAAACATTTTTTTTCTAATTTACAAATCCATAGCAAGGCTCTGTATGCCACTTACGGCCCTTACTGTAGAGTGAAGGTTTGATTCCCTGAAATTCATATATTGAAATCCTAACAAAAGATGAAGACCTCCACTCATATTATACTTTATACCTGATACAGATTTGTTTGAAAGTCCCATCAGATCTCCATTGAAATGTCCCCAGTTGGTGACACTAATGGTAGCATGTCGAAACTTCAGGCAAAAATTCTAGTTGGAGGAGGTAGGTCACTGCCATTTTTAAAGATTATAGACATAATTTTATATATTTAGCAGTGCACTTGTAGTTGTAATTGTGTAATTCTATCTTTTGCTATTAAATGAGCATAAATTTAAACCATTATAATGCAACATAGCATGTGGAAGTACTATTAATTTTTTAAAAAATTTCTAGGAACATTTAGTGCAGGCACTTTTTTTTTAACATATTTGGTAGGGTCTCACTAAGCAGCTCAGACTCATAGTCCAAGCTGCTTTCAGCCTCCCCAGGGCTGGGATTATAAACTTGCGCCACCACACCTGGTCTGGATGACGGGCTTGGGATGGGGCTGGCACAGCATGTGGTGCTGGGGATCAAAAGCCTGTCCTTGCACTTGCCTAACAAGGAGTTTAGTTTGCTGAGCTATCTCACCTGCCTTAGTGCAGGCAAATTTGAAGATTAGATTACATACTACTGAAAGTTATGTGAAGGTTTAAATACAAGATTTATAGTCATGTGTTAATAAATCCTGCACTAGTGAACTTATTTTAAATTTTACAGAAAGCTAAAAGCATTAAAATGTTTTTTTCCAAATCATTTAAATTTCAAAACTACATTTCAGTCAGCAATCTATAATTAAAATTACACAGCATACTTGATATGCTATAGAGAAAACCTGTCTTTCTAAAAGGTTAAAACAAGCACTTTAGTGTGTGCATGTGTGTGTATGTATGTGTTTGTGCAAGTGTGGAAATGCATGGTTACATGCATATAATCATTTTAGTGTTTCATCTAACAAGGATAATTTATGTAATTTACTAGTGCAGAGCGTTGGCACTACAAATTATTCCAATAAAAGTGAAACAATAACTGAATTACCTCTGTGACTGTAATGCAATTCTTATTCAAGTTTCTCATATTTCAAAGTCCAGTAAAAATAAGTTTACCATATAGACAAATTCATAATCATATAAGATTCATGCTCAAAATTTGAGAATATTATACTAAGATTGATTATCAGTACATTAGGATTTTAGGAGAAAGTTAGCAAGACTTATTAAAATGGAAAGAAGATTTAGAAAGAATATTTAAAATAATGAGGGCAATTCAAAACATAGAGTAGACGGAAGTCTGAACCTAGTTTTAGAAAATGAACCATCAGTAAAACCTTCACAGCATATCTAGGTTACATTGTATTACTGATATGAACGCCGAGAACCTCAAATCACCACATACCACTTAGATTATGTTCATTGTTCTCTTTTGCATTTATAAAAAAATAACCAAAAGGATTATGATTATTTAATGCTTATTATTGTAAACCTTGTATTTTTAATTGCTAAAATATACAGTATTTTCATATGCTAACTCAGCTGACAATATCAAACACAGCAGACATTACTTTTCTAATTCCAGTGTGAACTGAATTAATCATAACTTAAAATTATTGAATGAAAAGTTTTTATTTCACGTGCACTGAAGCAAGCTGCTTGTTTCAAAAAGTTTCTAAAAGAGCAGTCTGACATTTGTAGCATAAGATAATGTCACCACAAAAGAAGCTCATTTTTCTAGTGTTTTCAAGAATGAACATTTTCTGAATCAGTCAAAGCATCTGAACTGATGTAATGAGAAATGCACACATATGGGATTTTTCAAGGTATAAATGAAGCTAAATTCATGTTGTTAGACTGGATTGCTGTAGTCAGTAGCTGATAACTTTCTGTCTGATATTTTTTACATGTAACATACTTTATCTCTGTATGACAGAATGAAACATTAAAGTGCTACATGTAAAATACTCATAATACAGCTTTTTCAAAAGTCCTGTCATGCTCATAACAGGAAGTGTTGACATATTTTGAGTTGAGCTACTTAACTACAGAAATGTGTTCAATAAATTTGCGTACCACCATATACATTAATAGTCAGGCATAGACTTGTAAACATAAAATGATGATGCTGGACCGGGGATTGAACTCAGGCCCTTGCACTTGCCATGGAAGCGCTTATTCCA